>JAZHYW010065799.1:0-23475 GCA_037355805.1 Ixodes ricinus
ACCGCCGCATCCCACTTCTTGAAGGGTGCGCGTTCAAGGAATGCGGATCACAGTCGTTTCGCGGCCCCTTCGATCTGAAGGACTCCGTTCCTTCTCACGTGACTGCCCCCCCCCCCCCAAGTTACGCGTAAAAATGTGCCCTTCGTGGGCTCATTTGAAATGTAAGAAAGGGCTCTAAAGAATGTCGCAACCTCCACAGATGCCCCCAATTGCGTAACGCGGACTCCGGTGCACCATTGACGTGTGCCGTCGAGGAAGTAGTGCCAGCGGCTGTCTTGGGCGCTTCAGTGGATTCCTCCCCAAGCATCTAGGAACCCCTTGTCCCATTCGATCGAGGAACATTTTGTCCGCCAACAGAAAGAAGGCGAACAAAATTGCGAACGACCACACGAAGTGTTGCTGCGATTGACAGAGGTATAGCTGCTGGGTTGTGGAAGAGGCATGTTGAAGAAGATTTGCCTTCAGCATGTGTTCTCTACAATGTTTGCGATGGATTCTTTGCTTTCGGCGGAACTGTTGTAGGAGACATGTGTGGGGAGAGTGTGTGCTTTGGTGGAACGAGTGTGCGAGATGTTGCATATGTTAGAAAAATACACGAAGACGTTCTCGTTGTTGTTGTTGTTGTTTTTTACTGGAACGTTTTTTTAGGACCGGGGCGCCCGTGATTGCGCTTGCGCTGGAAGAAGCGCAAACAAGCACCTCGCAGAAATTCACGTCACGTGTCACGTCACGTCAGGTCAATTTCCGCGCTAAATTTAGCGGGAAATTGCCATAACGTTTCACGGTCACGTGACTCGGGGCCACATGACGTGGTCACGTGACAAATTTCCCTTCAAATTTAGCGCGGAAATCGACGTCGCGTCACTTCAGGACAGGCGGCCTGGTCGCGTGGCGTCAATTTATCCCTACTAAATTTAGCGGGAAATTGACATCACGTGATTTGAGGTCGCGTTATGTCGGTCAGGTGACATTAATTTTCCCGCTAAAGTGAGCGGGGAAGTTGACTTGACGGCCCCTCGTAACGGTTCTTCGTGGCGATTTCCTCGTAGAATTCGGTCGATGAAACACATGTTGCGTTAAAAATTTGTAACTGCTATTTGTTCGCAAACATGATGTTATTTCGGGGTCAGTTCGTAAAGGGGCATTTACACGAGGGAGAAATCCCGGGATTTCTCCACGGCACGCGCATCCCGCGACGAAAACGTCAGGCTTTGCGATGTGCAAAAGCCTCGCGTTTTCGTCTCGTGATGCGCGCGCGCCGGGGAGAAATCCCCGGGATTTCTCTCGTGTGAATACCCCTTAACGCTCAAACGTGGGACTGTTTTTTGAAAGTATTTCCTCGTGGCTGCATGCGGATAAGCACAGGGGTAATGAATGTTGATGAAAGTAAAAGTAAATGTGTTGCGTGTCTGTTTAGAGGGCTGGAAGTTAGTCAGCCCCAAAAGGCACGTCTGGTCTCTCAAATGAGAAATTCAGCCAGTGCAGTACAACCGCTAGCCTGGGGTCTTTAACCTGCTTCACGCAGTAGTGACACACGACTGCATGCCGGTGCGATGCTCGTCCAGGTGAAAACGGGCAGGGGTGGGGACTGAACCCAGGATCCCTGGGTAGTACATGCAGCGCAATGTTTTTCGCTCCACGTGCTCCCGTTTCATACTCGGCCACCTATTTTTTTTTCTTTATTTGATTACCAGTCCGTATATCTGACATGTTTGCGAACAATGTTTGTTGTTTGTCGGCCTCCGGACGATGACCTATAGTATCTTAAAGGGACAGTGCAAGTGTGCGTTGCGGATGTCCAGGTTGGAAAGATAATGTTGGTGTTTTTTTTGTGTTTTTTTTTTTCTTCTTCTTTTTTGCATGAGAAGCTTATCACTCCCGAGGCCGGCGCAATGGGTTTGCTTTAGCAACTGCGATTAGCGACACAAAATCAAGCTAACTTTTCAACTTCTAACATTTTTTTTTCTCATATTCAGCAGCGTTGTTAACTCTGAGCTCGTATATTATGGTCCTAGTTTTGTTCTGTTGTCTGTTACTATAATCACCGAAAGCTTAGGAAACGTAAGCACAGCCAATGAAATGGCGGCATTTTCTGATCAGAACTCCGGAAAAACGAATCACGAGTCAAAAAGCAATAATAGTAATAATAATAATAATAATAATAGCAATAATAATAATAATTCTTTCCAGTGCCCACAAACAACCTTAAACCGCGCTCCGCGTTTCTTCGCCCCTCGGTGACTCTACAGCTTCCGAAAATTTCGCCGTACAAATAAACAGCTAAAGGGACCGTAGCAAGTATTAGAATAGCGTATACGGAACAGTTTTGCGTGTGCAAAGAAATGGCAACGCCGCCATGCGCCAGTTTTACGTACGGAATGTTTTTGCCCACGGCATTCTAGAAGCTGCCGAGAATCATCGTGATTAAGTTATCACACGGTACACAGCGTCGCTGAGTAATGACCTCAACTGTAGTCGCCAATATGGCGACAACGGCAAAGGCGTCTTTCTGAAACACGCGGCCTCCGGAACAAGCCTTCCGTCGTGCTTTGGCCGCGCATGCGCGCTCGATGCTTACGGGACGCCGAAAGCATCATCGAAGGTAGGAAGCTCTCGCTGGAGGCGGGACAACATAAGCATCCCGCCAGCCGTTCTCATTCTGGGAGGTGACTGTGTGGATAACACTTCGAAGGGGCAAATGAACACCGACTTTATTTTTCCTCTCTCGGCGTCTGTCCCGTGTCCCTTTTTACTTCCTATTGTGTGTCTGGAACAATGTAAACGAGAAACTGCGCCAAGTACGCGCTGTCAGAGCGGTCTCGGGAAGCGCAGGATTCCAAAGTATGCGTCGAAACCTTTAACTGCGTCAAAAAAACGCTTTCCGTTTTTTTTTAATTTTTATTTTTATTCGAACGTTGTTGTTTGACGTGAGGCTACATGTGGCTTGCCGCGCGCGCAGGGCAGATGACGTCAAACTGAAATTCCTTTCGCGTACACCGGAAACGCATAGGTCCTAGCTCCACTTTCAGGTGAAATCAACTTTGTAAAAAAAGAGGAAAAAAGTGAAATGTCGAAAGAATCGCGTAACGTTGCGTGTCCTTCTCTGATTCCGAGAAACAAAAGCGCGTATTGTCTTCATGAGAAAACATCATGAATTCGACTCTGCGCCACATGTGGGGGACCATCAGCTGTTTGTCTTACCATCTCGATAAATAACCCGAGACTGGGGCCAAAACTTAGAAACAACAATCGCGGAAGAGGAAGAAAAAATTGTCAGGAAGGCGAAGTCTCAAACTCAGCTTAAAGTTTATTCAGTAAACCGTCCCGTTATTGTACATCCTACACTCGAGGTCACGTTTTCCAGACAAGAGGTCAAATCATTCACTCAGCACAAACCCAGAACACTTCGATCTTACACTTACCCCTTCTTTTCTGATCAAATGGAGTTTTCGCACGTCTTTCTGCAACTCCGCTTCCTTTTTGTTTTTCAAAAGAAAACAAAAAAAAAACAATGCAGACTTTTTCAGTATTACCTAGGAATACCACACGTCAAATATTACGATCTGGTTACGTCTAAATGTTTCTTAAATGGTGTGGCAAACTTTGCATAGCGCCAAGTTGCCGAAATCGGCTGACTCGAGCGGGCGAATTCGGGCGCAGCCAACAGCGCAGTCAAGGCTATGGTGTGAGTGTAGCCAACATTGAGCTAGACGTCATCACCATTGCGCGTTTTTGCTTGCTTTTACTTCTCCGGTCAAGCGTCACGGATGACGTCAGCAGCGTTCTTCTCAGCGCTCAGCGGTGTCCACGTGATCGGCGTAACGCGCATGCGCAGCGCGAAGCCGTCCGGCGGCCGCCCCGCCGTCACCGCCGTCTCCCGCGTCACAACCGCGGTGGTCGTCTCACCGTTTGTGATTCTTGTCTCTCGGAGTTTCGTTCACACTACGGACACTACGAGCACAGACTTATCCGCAGTTTCGCATACGTCGTCGAATGTCGTAGACATCAGAACGTGGTGAAAAGGGTGCGGTGCAGACGATACTTGCGCCTGGCACACGCCGGCCCCAATCCCGCCCGTCGTCGCGCAGAGAATCATGGGACATCTCGCACCACGTGATAGCCACGTTCCTGGCGACCCGAGGCCAATGTTGCCGGACCGGTTTTGATTTCTTCTCGTGTTTAAAATTAGATTTAACAATGTAGATCCTATTTTGCGCGAAGCAAACGACGTAGTGTCTTTTACTAGTGCGTTTTAAGGAGGAATCACTCATTATCCCGCCGAATTGAGCGGAGTTTTCCGTTGAGTTTGACTGAGTGCGAGGGTTGCTATGGTAACATCTGCGTCGGCCCCAACAAAATGGGGTAAAAACCGGTTTTGTTGGTGCCGACGCAGCAGTCGGCATAGCAACCCTGGCACTCGGTCGCACTCAACGCAAGTGTGTATAAACGCCCTTTACAAAGACAAACTGGTACGCCCTCCGCGAAACAGATGAGTCATTGACCTTCAGTTTTGTACTTCCTCCTTTCCAATGTCTTGTGTCCTTTTCTGAATTGAAGTAACGCGCTCAACGTCAACATGCTATTGTCAAAGGCTGAAGAATGCTCATGCTTGATGCGCAGCATATACTCGGCTCTGAGGCTATCGCTGATGATCCAGAAAAATTTGATGCAGATGTCGATCAGTTAACAACCGTAATTTTTTTTTTGAAGTATAGTTATTCTCGGCTTATTGTGTGCTAATACTTTGTGTTAACAAGGGAGATAATCGAATTGGCGAGATCCGAGACGACTGCCTTAGATCTGGGATATTTCGCTGAGAAAATGTATCAGCGCGAAAGGCGATATTGTTTCCTTACATGCTCACCAGCGTATATATATATATATATATATATATATATATATATATATATATATATATATATATATATATATATATATATAATATATATATATATATATATATATATATAGGTGTCGCAAGCGCCCGCAATTTCAAATTCGGTTTGATAAATATTAGGTTTCGGTGAACGTAGGCTCGAAATTTTGAGCACGTCACGTGCTCAAAATTTCGCATTTTAGAACCATATGCGTCACGTTTACACGCACGTTCAGCTTTCTGCGATGCGTTGATTATTTAGGTGGGTCGAAAAATCGCGGGTTTCATTTTCTTAATCGGACCCGCTACTTTAAAAACACTTCCTAAAAGATTCGAACTTGTTCGTGTAGAAGTCCGGCAACGCTGTTCATAAGTCGAACTTTGGCTAATTTCCTTTTTTCTTTTCTAACATTACGAAGGTTTGTTGAACCAGTCGAACTTCAAGTTGCGACCAATGTTCGCGACAGCCCTAGCTCAAAGCCTTCCGAAACTACTGTCGACGTCGCTGGGTAACCGGTCAGAAGCTCACTGGACAAAAGCTCACCTACTTTTTGGCGAACCCGCACAAAAGCTCGCTAATGTTTTAGCAAACCCAAACAGAAGCTTACTTTTTTTTTTTTTGATAAGCCGGATGAAGTTTATTTGGGGTAAAATGAGCTTGGTTAAACTGTGGACTAAATGCGGTCACGTCAACAGCCCTCCGAAAATTATATTCTTTGAACCAAAAAAACCAAGGTCAAACTTTTAGAAGTTCAGATTTCTCCTACGGGTGGACCACACAGGAAGACCGTACTTCGACGACGACCGGAATTTACTCCTTAAATCTGGAATGTGTACGAAGCCACGCTAAGCGACGAGGACAGGACCAATAACTATAGTGTGAAGGCTGAAATAACGGGTCCCACAACCTTGTGGAACAGGACGTACCATCCAAGTGTTAAGCCCGGTTCACACAGTTGCGTTTTGACTGCGTTGCGGCAGCGGGAAACCAGGACATCCCTGCTGCTTATATCGCGTGTCAAGATGATTCCTTGAATTGGATTCCACGCTTCATACGAAGGACAGAAGTGCCGGTGACTCGCTTTCGGTTCTCGACGCAACGCAGTCAAACGCACTCAAACGCAAGTGTCTGAACCGGCCTTTAGAGCTTCGACATAGAGAACGGGAACCGGTGAAGGTTTAAATGAAGCGTCACGAGCGATGGCTCGTGCCTAGGTTTAGTCGTCTTCTTTTGCGACGGCGCTAACACAAGTGTCTGGAGTCTGATCGAATCTCTTCAAAGGGATCAGGCATTGGTCACGATAGCTTTGCTGCAAGCACGCCAAGGTGAAATCCTGTGGAAGAGGGTTCAGAGGGCAACGAAGCGTCTTCTGAACCGCCTAAGGAAGTTCTGTGTCGTCTATGAGCTTCGCAGAGAATTGCCGAAACTGCTGTAGGTAGTGGGAGGCTGTATTCGCCTTCAAAGATTTTAGCAGTCAACATTCACAAGAAACAAACCTTGCGCGAGCCATACTTTCTTTTCATAGAAAGCGCCGAATAATTTGTCTTAAGGTAGCGAATTGGGCGAGTTTGTAAACGTTATACATGATCAAAACAGAAGACGAAGTAAAGAAACATACACGACAGGACGAAGGTATCACGACAGGACAAAGTTGTCATGTTTATTTTAACTCATGTAGAAAAGCGAACAATTTTATCCGGGTGGGCTTTTGTCCGAGTTCTCTAGTAAGAGCGGAAAGCTTTTGTTTGGGTCTGTAAAAAATCCGGTGAGCTTTTTGTCGGGTGAGCTTCTATCCGGTGAGCATCTGTCCTAGATTCACGTCGCTAACCCCGACCCCTTCAAGTCGGAAACGCCGTCTTGCGCAAGCCTCAACCTCGACAGCCGTAATAAGAGCGCGTTGTTCTTGCTGCCGCGCCTTCGTGAAGTCACATGCTCGCCAGATCATGCACCCACCACCACTTGGACTCCGGATCCAACCCTCGACGGTGACGTCCCCAGGATGCGGTTTGGACGTAGCAACGCCGGGTCGATCGGCGTGCAGCAAACAGTGGCGGCGCACCCCATCCAGGCTTCCTCGATGAGCTTTCCCCATCCCGAAACCCCCTGAGAGCTATATCCGTTGCTGTGTCACGCTCATGCAGAGACAGCGGACTGGACGATCGGACTAGAACCCTACGCGTCATAGTAATGTCACATTGCCGCCGACCGCGATCCTGGCGGTGTCACAGCAGCGGTGCTCGGAAGTGTCAGACGCCTGTTCTGCTGCAGGTCGTTCTCCGGCTCAACTATATCCATGGAAGCTTCGACAGCCTGGAGTCGACACCCCGTGACGACAGCGACACTCGCGTTCGCTCCTTCTTTTGGCCCGGGACTGCTAACAACAACCACCAGGATCGCGACGTCCGACGGCATGGCGGGCAGTCTTTCGTGACGTCATATGTCGCCACTTCGGAACCACTTTGGACGTACGGGCGAAGCAGGACGCTAAACGCACCAGTCGAGGAGTCAGGTTTCCGGCCACCGTAGCTCGGCGACATCCCCCGGCAGACGTCTGCCTGTCACGAAGCGTTAAATTGAAGTCGGGCACTAATGAGGATCGTCGACATCACGGTCGCAATAACCTTGGGAGTGTCTCTTTCTCTCTCTTACTCCATGTCTCATCTTGCATCTCTCACTTTCTCTCCTCTACGGATGAAGTGGACCGAGACGGGCGCGAACACACACACTTCCGTTCTTGCACGCTCTTGGGCTGCGTTGTCATTAGCCATACAAAAACTGTCTGCAGACATGTTGGAAACCTAGACATAGTGACTAGCCCTTTTGAAGCAAACGGGGTTCGAACATAATTCTGCCATTGTGTCTGGAGTGAAAACTCCGTGTCTTTTGTACGATGTATGAATCAGTGTGACTGAGACTTTGGGAAACGCGGTCTTGCGGCTGTTGCTTGCCATCCGCCCCAAACTGCCTCGTTCCCTATTTTTTTTTCTTTGTTGCTCGAATGAAACTTTCACGCTTCCCACGTGATTGTTTGCGCTCGAGTACATATATAGGCAAAGAGGCGAGCGAAGACTATCTGAATGCACCGGTCTCAGCGTCGCGATAGAGTATATCATTGCCGAACACCGTCCTGTCGCCAGGAAGTGTTTTTTGTTTTGTTTTTCCCCCTTATCATCGCTCTTTGCACGTCCGTTATGAACGGGGGTGTTCGTATATCACTCACGCGGGCGGGACCTGACAAAGAAGGACCGTTGTGGATTTAGGATAATCGAGATTAAGAGGACGGCGGTTATGAAAGAAGACTACGAAGCCGAGATGATGTACGTGTCTCGAATGGACGCTACATTGCTAAGAGAGCATTTCTCGTGGAGAAGGTTGTGCGAGCTTTGCGGAGAAGCGCTGGGGTGGTGCTGACGTCAAAACGCCGAGCTCTGATTGGCTCTGATTGGCTCTGATTGGAAGGATAGTGACCTCGAAGCAAGCTCCCTGAGGTCTACCCACTGTCCTTCTCATGGGAGCCGATCAGAGCTCGACGTTCTGACGTCACTGCAAGCCCTGCGCAAAAAGCAGGCATCCCGCCACCGGCCCCAGCTGCCTTCGACGACGCTTCGACGTCTTGGGAGCCTCGAGCGTGCACGCGCAGCCAAAGCACGGCGGAAGGCGACGGGCGTGCGCTGGAGGCATGGGCATTCGACAAAGGCGCCCCGCTGTTCTCATTCTCTGAGTCACTATTGGCGCCGAGTTGTTACGGTGGCGCCCTCCTGTGGTTCTTCTCCGTGACCTCACGGCCAGGATTGGTCTCGCCGTGACGTCACGAGTTGTGACCCTGGCTACTCATTCATCAGTTGTGACGACAAGTTTGATGGTGTATTTAGAAAAAAAAAACGGTGCAAGTCGTGCTACTAGAAATTGTGGGAGAGGAGGAGGCGAGAGCGCGCGGTGGCTTCAGAAAGCCGAGCTCTGGTTGGAATGATTAGTGTGGTAAACCATAGCCTCCTCTATGCTGACAAAGCCTGGCTGATCACCACAAGAAGCGGCCGCCGAAATGGAAAAGGTGGAGCGGCGGACAACGGATGAGAGGAGAGCCACGTGACTGGCGTCCCGCTGCGGCGAGACGCCGAAACACACTCCTCCCGAGCGAACATGTGTGTTTCGGGTCCTCGCCGCTGCAAAAGCTGTGCGCTGACGACCAGGTTCCCCGAGAAATGCTCTGTGCTACCAGATCCTCGCGCTCCAAATCTGCGCACCGTGCACTCTATGGCTCCGTCGTCGAACTGCCAGGCTTTGTGAGTATATAGGAGGCTATGGGTAAACACAAAACTAGCTGCCTTTGTCTCTGCTCAGTGTTAGAACGCGATCGATGGCCAATTGCCTATGCCCGTGGTTTGACCAATCGTGGAAAGCCGACCGCACGACGCTTTTGGTCGCGCATGTCGCCACTAAAGCGCCGTTCACACACTTGCAACCGAGTAGGACCGAGAGAGACAGGACCGGTTTCTGAGCCTCTTGCGACGGCGTAGGAGCTGTTCCGCAGCAGCGCATCCGGTCCTCCGCCGTCGTAAGAGGCTTAAAAGTCGGTCTTGTCCCTCTCGGTCCTACTCGATTGGAAGTGTGTGAATGGCGCTTAATCGTTTTCAGGAAATAAAAAAGGACTAGTCATCCCTTATTTTAATCGGATCAGGATGGCGTGCCATATGCTGCCGTCATGCATGGTGGCGGGCGACGACGCTCGTAAGAATCCTTTGGCGTGTTGCGCACTCGTGGCAACTGAAGTGCAACGCACTTTGGATTCGTCTTCGCAACATGTGGTGACAGCTGTTCGAAGGCTTCACGAGGCGCTGACGTGCTGAACGCCGCCTTCATTGCCGCACTCTTTCTTAACTCGATTTCGATCAAGACTCGCTTCGAGTGTGCGCAGTCCACTCATGTGAAACTGCACACGCCGTCCCGTTACGCGAGCGACGTGCAATAACGGCCAATGTGTTGCCACATAACGTGTGTGTAGATTTTTTAATCGACTCCGACGACTAACTATTACGGTGAGTAATGCTACTATGAGCGTGAAATAAACATCGAAGCAAAGAGGTTTCGTGGGAGTTTGAGGTTTTCGCAGTTCCATCGCAGCTGACAGTTTTTAAGGAACGCAGGGGTTATTGTGTTCACGCTCCTGATTGGTTGCTCGGCACTCTTGTCGGCTAATGCCGCAATTTAATTGACTGCGGATCGATGAATGAGATTCTCGGGACTCACCACGCCCTCCGTTTCTTAAGTTGGCAGCCACTATATAATTATACGTAAGTATCCTATCCCTGCGTCTGTGTCTGTCTCTATGTGCAGTATAGGAATGAGCGCGTCTTGCGGACGCGCGCGCCAGAGCGCACTCACTCAAAGCTATCTTTCATCCTAAGGTTTTGTCTAACCGAATACATGGCTTGCCCGTGACGTCATCGCGCCATGCTGGTGGGCCATTATTGCCTGTTCTCGCCGATAGAGACCAATTTGGTGGCGCCAAATGCACGTTGCTGAAGGTATGCGCCCTGCAGCATGACCGCTGCAGACTGGCCGCTGATCATGGCGTCAGTGCCACCCATGTACGCGACGAACGCGAGAGTGCAACGTGTCTGGCGGTTCGTCGGCCGGCTTCCGTTTTCACGAACTGCTACACTTTTTCTCCCCGCCCTCGATTACGGCCCCGGTGAAACTCCGGATGATGCGGATCTCGGTTTTATGGCGCGTTGACTCAACGCGCCATCTTTCTGCTCGTAATTTCTTACACGTCCTGTTGTGCGTCTGTGTGCGTCTTTTTTTTTGGGGGCTTCGTGCGTTTTGGTGGCTGTCGTAAACAGGCATCAGTAGCGCTGTGTTGGTGGCAGCTCAGTATAGACACATAAAAGACCACGTCTCTAATCCTAAATTTCTGAATTCGTATTTTCTTTTTCACGCGCCATTTGTTGCGTTTGTCTCCGCGATTCGAAGCTGGTGTCTTTCCAGTTGTCTGTTCTTTACTTAGACCCAGCTTTTTCCACGCTTACGTTTGGTATAAGTTATCAAGCAGTTTTTTTAAATATCATTTTCTTGTTTTTTTATGCTTGTTTATCATTTCGACGACTTTCTCGTTGGCTTTTGACTTGAGCATGGCCTTGCCTTTGTCCGTGTTTCACTTCGGCCACTTTTGCGTTGGCTTTGACTTCAGCAAGCTCTTCGACTTTGTTTGTTTTTGAGTTCGACCACTTTCTCGTTGACTTTGGCTTCAGCGTGGTTTCTTGTCTTTCTCTGCGTCTCTCAGTTCCATCACTTTTGCGTTTGCTTAAAGTTTAGCATGATCTTTGAGTTTGTTTTACAGTTTAACCACTTTCTCGTTGGTTTTGACTTCAGCATGGTTTTTGTCTTTGTCTTATGTTTACTTGGATCGCCCTCTCGTTGGCTTCGACTTCAGGGGGATATCTCGCTTTGGCTTAGGGACGTGACTTGTCCACCGTTACTTCCGGGCTGACTCAGTCTATGCAACCTTGTAGTTATATGGCCTTTGGCTTTGTCTCCGACTTGGTTGTTGACTCGTCATCCCTATCGCGACGACCTCGTTTCGCTTTCCAACTTAGTATTGTCCCTACGTCGTATTCTGAATATTTATGACATCTTTGGATTTCGGCCTTCATTTTGCTACTGTCTTTGCCCAGTTCATTTTTTATCTCTTTCTGACGCCCCTTTTAATTTTTCGACAGTTGTAAAAAAATAAAAAAAGTATTATCTACTCAACTTTATATTTCCTGAAAGCTTTAGTCGTAATCTCAAGCTTCGCCTTCAAAAGTACACTTTCGTCTATATTCTACGTTATCTACAACTGCCCGCGTCACAGAGTAGAATTCGAGCCAGGTGTCGTTGTACCGTTGGCTCCGACACCGCCTGCTTCAGCCCCGGATTGTCTTCGGCTTTGACTTCGTCTTTGCGTGTGACCTCTACGCGACATTTTTGCGCAGTTTTCCAGCCATTCACCACGTTTTGTATACGAAACCAAAATCGACGGCTGACTCATCTGAACTTGGGTCTTCTTCGTCCACGTCCTTTCACTCTTTCTCGGTATATCTGTCTTCGACTTTGCTTCTGTCTTCGACCTCGACAACTTTCCCGGCGTGTGTTTGTGTCCGTCGTCAAGTCAGTTTGGGTGTTTTTGCAATCCGCATCCTGACAACGGGCAACCAGTGTTCGCTACCCTCTCCCAAACGATCGGTTAATGGCTCTCTCTCTCTCTCTCTCTCTCAGTTTTTCTTGGTCTTTTGTTTCCCCATTCCTGTTGTGTTCCCGAAGAAAAACATTAACCCCCAGGGTTCCGTTTATTTTAGAGGCCCCCAAAAAACAAACCTCCGCGCTCATTTGGGCGTGTGGTCCGTGTACCCAGTGCCACCTAAAAGACAAGGCCGGCTCGGATGACGTCATCGTTACTGGATCCCCTACAGGCCCCAAGCGACAAACGCGCTGAAGCTCGACGACAGAAGCGCCGCGGAGCGGCACACACGTCCGTCTTGCCGCCGCCTGCCAGTGTCTCGCTCGCTGCAGTGTCTTGGGGTGTGTCCCTCATCGTCTTCATTTCCCTCATCCTTTCGTGCTTTTTCTCCTTTCCAAATCTACAAAATGTACAAAAGTGCAGACCGATGGTCAGTTTCAAATAGATGCAGAAGAAATTAAGACAGGCTCGGCTAATCTTGTTCATCTATACACGTTTTGCAAGTCCGGTCTCAGGGCGCCGCCATCTTGTTTAGTTGGGGTGCGCTCGCACGCGGCCATAATCCGATTACGACGCCTTAGCGAGGCTTCGTAATCGGATTATGACGCGTCCAAGCGCACCCCAACCAAGCAAGATGGCTGTGCCCTGAGGCCGGACTCGCAAACGTGTGACGGAACTTCGGAATGTGTCGGTTTAAACTAATAATTATTCTACGTGATACCTCAAGTACGGGCTCCCTATACTACGCAGAATGCGCCCTTCAACGATAGCGTCGACGTTACTTCGGTTAAAGATTTGCCTAATCAGTGAAATAAGAAATGAATCGAGGAATTACTAAAAGCAGTTTATTTTGTTATATATTCCACGTGGATTTTTGATGACGTTGGAGTTCTTAATTTGACTTCGTACATCTGAAACTACGAGGGAGCAAGAGGCAGCGTAAAACTGTTAATGGACTTTATTTTTTTTTTTTGTCTTAATTCCCCCATTGAAAAACGAAAAACGTCAATTTAACATAGCAGAAAATAAAAAAATAAAACTTTTTTCTTCTTTTTTATTTTTCTGCTATGTTAAATTGACGTTCCAATTCAGGTTTTCTTTCTTCGTTCACTCTGTTAGCGCATCGCGAATACACCGGAAGGCTGTCGCTTTACGCCGTCTCTGTTTTTTGGCCCAGGTCATAATTTTACGGATTTCGTGTTTTCACGGGATCTTCCTTTCCGTGTGCTGTACGGGAAAGTGGACGTACCGGATTTTTTAGAGCGTGCGCAGTGTTGGCGGTGACGCGTCACAGAAACGGCGTTACCGTAACGCGTTACTTTCTTTAGTAACGTAGTAACCTAACCGTTACATTTTCAAAACGGCAACGGGTAACGTACTTACGTCACTTATTTCGAGTAGCGGGCAAAAAGAGTTACGTTACTCGATCGTTGCATCTTTTTCCCCAAGACCTGAAAAAAATGTACACTTCAACTTTTTGTCCTGTTTCTGTACTTGGTCTATGTAGACACACCCGACGCTACGAGCTGATGGCACCAACCGGACAGCGTCAAAAGGGCGCCATCATGGTGTCCGTCGTGTCCCTCTACGTGTTCTTTCATCGCTGAACAAATCATAAAAAAAAGGTTCAGTGAGTTGCGCTTTTTAGGCTTCCTGGTTGGTCCCAGTTAGTTCGTAGCGTCGGCTGCGTGTGGACTTAACGCTGAAACGAAGTATAGACCAACACACTGTTTACAAACAAGCCCGCGTTTGCCCACACCAGGTGTGGGCACCGCGCAAGCGCAGGAACCACATTCGCGTGAATTGAATCTTCTGCGCATGCGCAGTGGCGACAACAGCGCCACCGCAGAGGTGTGACGTCACAGCCGCGTGTTGGTCTATAGGCGCCAAGTAATTCATTATTGCACTCATTTCACATACCTGCAACATGTTGCCCGTCTTCTCCCCACACAAAAAATCCCGCTTTAGAAAAACATGGACGCCCACTCCCTTTGTCCCAGTGTCAAACAATGCTTTCATCAAAAGAACGCTGTTACCGTCGCTTCATGAATAGAAAGTAACGCAAACGTAACGTGCGTTACATTTCATCGGTAGCGGTAACGCGTTCCTTCATTTTGCGAATAACAAGATGACGTATTTCGTTATTTTTTTTTTTCGGTAACGCCTACAGCGAGTGTACGTCTAAAATTCCGCCTGCAGCAGGTTCATGTGCGCACGGACCAGAACGCATTCGTAAGGCTGACGTCATGTTCTCTTTCCGTTCATCGTAGTCTCGACTCGAAAAAAAGAATGTTGACTGACCATCGCAGCAAAAAAAATAATTTAAAAACAAAATCTTATTGTAATGTTAAATTTTGGGTAAGATTTTTTTTTGCTTGTTTTTTGTTATAGCTTTTGCAGTTTTACGGGCGTTCACACGTTTTGCGTGTCGTCATCGTGTTCGGCGACTTCGCTGCGCGTTCGTCGGGTTAAAACACTTTGCTTTTTTTTATTTATATTATTATTATTATTTTGTCGCTCAAATTATCTCAACTCGCACGCGTAAAAAAAAAACATTTCGCGTAAGAGACGCTTCGTTATACAGAGCCTACGTCACCAGACACGAATCTAGAGAAACATCCGGAAACAAAACTCTCGCGACGCCGTGAAAAAAAAGAAAAAAAAGAGAAAGAAAATGTGATGAGCCATAACGTTTTCTCACGACGCGCCGACTCCGTTGACACGTTCTGATTTTTTTTTTTGTTTGTACGCTACCGTACCGTATACTTTTCCGTCGGTGCATATACAGGAACGAATAAAAAAAGTCGTGACTTCGTTACCTACGCGAGAACAAACGCGGGGCTGCGTTTCTGCGGTGCTTCGCTCTAGATCTAGGTCGAAATTTGATTCGGTCGCTCGTTCCTGTAGCCTGGTAGCTGTTGAGGACGGAAGAGATGGTGGGACCGAATTCGAGCTTAGGCGAAGACGTTACGGTCATTCTCCCGTACCATTCGAGCTCGTGCCATCAAGTGAGTGTTGTTGTCTTCGGCGCGCCATCTATCGGGCCGATACACCGCTACGCCTGTCTTCTATGAGTGCTTGTTCCTCTGTTTCTATAAGCGCACCTAAACCTTGCGAGGCGATTGACAGTTCAGTCTCTGTTGCCATGGCAATCGCCATTTCGGTCCTTCCGGATCTTAGAAGCTAAGGGAATCGATGTGGACTGTCATCGTACTGGAAGCGTTTCCTCGCCAATAGGAGCGTTTTTGGCGCTGTGTATGCAATCAACTTATCCATCACGCTTATCACTACAGAGTCCTTAACACCGTATTGTTTTTCACGTGCATTTCGAGACGGGAAATTTATTTTTCGATGCCAACAACCGCCGACACCACACGTGGTGGCGGCGAAAAGATCCGCGCTTGTTTTGCCGGGCTGTATGGATAACGAGATCTCGGTATACAAGAAATGTCTTTATAAAGCAACCCGTCGCCGCCAATTTGGGTCGGGTCGCCAAGAAAGGAGAGGTCGACGAGAAACTGCTCATTTCACGGACCAAAATGGCGACCATACGGGGAGCTTGGCTCTACTTTTCCAGGATCCAGTGACGTTAGGTTGAACGGGGCATAGCCAGACGTCGCTCTATGTCCTCCAGCGTCTCTTTGGCACGTCGAGCGCCGTCATGCTCAGCACGTGCCTGCTTCTGTTCAGCTGTCTCCTAGAGCGACGGCGGCAACCACGGTTGTCTGGTTGCCGCCGTATCTTTGAGCCGAATCCTACCTCTTGAGAGGCATTTTGAAGACCGCGGCACATCCATTGAGCGCCACATCTCGCGCCCTTTCCTCTATTACGTCTTACCAAGTGACGTCATTGCAAGCTATGTATACCTCAGTATTCCACGCATGAGATGTGTTTTCATGTAACGGCCGAAATTTTACAGGAAAAGAGGTTTGGAGGTGACGCTCAAAGAAACGGTACCGCGTTAAAAGAAAAGTAACGCGTTTCATGTAAAGGCGTTGCACCGTACGGAGTACTCGTCCGGTCACCGCCATGTACACGACTACATGCTCGCATCGAGTGCGCTTGTTGTCCCGAGCCAGTTTTGCGGAGTTTTCGTCCATTCCGGCTCAAAGCTGGGCGCCCGGCGTTAGCTTGCACTCGCTGACGTCAGCGGAATGCGCGTGTCACGTGATCGCATTGCACCGCCTGCTGCTGCTGCTGCTGCTGTCTGGTGTTTTCGACGTTTGCTTGCAGTGTAAACATGAGACTAGAGTACACGTAGTTTCTCTATCTGCTTTCTCCCTAGTAGAAACAAAAAAACACAAAAAAACTGCGTTGTAGGTTTATTTAGTGGAGTTTCAGCTCTCATCATTTTTTTTAATTATACGCACAAACATCACAATAAAAACGATGTTCAAACGTGAATCTACACTGCGCGACGCAGTTAGCGCGAACACGACTTCGGGGCATTTTTTCACTTTACGTCGGCAACAAAATTTGCTACTTAGGTTAGTACTCCAGTTGAGTACTTTCCACCGCTACAGTAGCTTTGATGACAGTCCTTCAGTACTGAGGGGGGAAAAAAACCGAGGATGGCGTGTTCGCTTACAGTGTCACGAAGTGTACCTCCTTAGTTATAAAGATTGTTTTATATATTTATTTTTCAAGAAAAACATGAAGCTTGAAGCGAAAATCTTTCGCTCGACATGTTACAAAAACGGTTGACTTTTCAGAAAGAAAAGAAAAAGGTCAAGATTTGTTTTTGGATTCGACGAGTCAGCTCAGGACTTGGCTTGGGAATCGGGGCACTTCCAGACAACGTTTCTTTCCAGAAAGCAATTAATTCTGAGAACAAGACCGGATACATTGTTTCGAGTACTACTAAAAAAAAAATAAAACAGACTTTTTTTTTTTTTTTTACAGTAGGTTTGTGCACGCTTGCAGTGAACGGCAAAGTGTCACTGATTTTTCTTGGAATGTCACCGACGGCAAGAGCGTACGTCTTTTTCCCCGTGTCGAGGCAACCTCTGAAGGGTGTCTCTTGTGAATAGGCTCAATACTGCGAGGTATTTTTTTTATATAAAAGTAGTGAAATTAAATTACACCAGACACATTACTTTGAACGGCCCTAGCTTCACACATAGATCTGTGGACGTCCTCGGGATGTTTCCAGAAATATCTTGCGGACGTGCATAGGACATCCGTGCCGTCTGGAGAGTTTTGTATTAAACAATAATGCGTAAATATCGTCCTTAATCATTCATTCATTCATTCATTAATTGATATCTCTCAGTCCTGACTAGGGAGTTTACAGGAGTGGATGAGCACATATGAAGGGCAATAGTGTGCACATGCAGTTATTCGAGGCGACACAAAAGAAAAACAGCATAAAATGAAAAAAAGAAAGAAACGCAGGTTCAAGGAGTAATTTGAGATACTAATACAGCACTCAAACTTCAACAAACATAAGTGCAGCATAACAATTGGTGAGAGCGAACACGTAGAAAATTACTTTGAATTAGCTTGGATTGAAGTGAATTGAATCTGCTTAACCTTTTGTATCGGGCATCCACAATGTAAAAAAAAAACAGTAAAACATTAACAAAAGAAAAAGGAAACTCTAAGCCCGATCGCATCCCTGCCTCTTTACAGTTTTTCCCCACCAATCGTCTAGTCTACGTTTTTCGATTTCCAATGCCTCGAGGGCACAGTCAGTACTACAGTGTTCATCGGACGTCGGCACAGATGGTGCATTAGCGCTTTACGTCGTCTGTTCCCGTCGCGCCGTGTTGCCACCTACCCAAAGTTGCCACAGTCGAAACAGCAACATTTCTGGGGACTGTGGGCTTTCCCGAAAGCGCTGTTTGCAAACTCATGGACAACAACAATAACTCCGAGTTAACCGGAACAGAGGAGTTGGTTTCTGTCGAACTTTCTCGCAATACATTAAGTTTGGTTTTTGTGTAATGAAGCACCCGTTTCGATCTGGATGAGCATCGTACCGGCGTGCGGTCGTGTATCACTAGTGCGTGATGCACGTTAAAGACCCCAGGCTATAGGTTGTACTGCACTGGCGAAATTGCTTGCCTACAGTTAAGACATCAGTCGCCCACAGGGCCTGAGTAACTTCACGTTGTATAATCATACGCACGACACAATTATCATGCAATGATGGAATGTTATTTGTGCGGTGAGTCACGGGAAACCGCCCCTGGAAACATCGGAGCTCGAGTTTCCAAGTTCCAGGGAGGTGTTTCGACCGTGCCGCGGCAAACGACGCAATCGGCTCTGCTTCCCCGCTGCGCTTTAAAACGGGCCGCTGGATTACGCGAGACAAAGAGCAAAGAAGAGAACGGCTCCTCTTAAATTAGCTCCCGCGAGCTCCAGACGACACCCCGCTGCGCGAAAAGACAATGGCTTTGCACTCGCGCGCACGACGAATGGTCTCTTCTGTCTGTTTTTAACCTTGCGGACTTTCCTTTCTTTCTAGTTTTCTTTTTCTACGCGCCTTTCTGGTCACTTTCACCTCAGCTCCGAAGAAGATGTACATTCACGATCCGGCGTTAACCGCACTAACCCAATACCACTAAGAAGAGAAGGCCTGTGCATGACGTCATCGTTGGTGGATCTCCCGACCCGCCCCATGCGGCAAACACGCTAAAGTTTGACGGAAATCGCCGTGTGTTTGTGCGCGCGCGCGCGCGTGTGTGTGTGTGTGTGTGTGTGTGTGTGTGTGTGTGTGTGTGTGTGTGTGTGTGTGTGTGTGTGTGTGTGTGTGTGTGTGTGTGTGTGTGTGTGTGTGTGTGTGTGTGTGTGTGTGTGTGTGTGTGCGTGTGTGCGTGCGTGCGTGCTCGACGCTACCGGCAGCGTGAAGGGCGAGCGCGGAAGCCATGACGTCATCAGGAAGAGGCGAACGCGGAGCGCTGTGCATGACGGTGACGCGACCGGTGGTTCTGACAGTGGTGGTCGCTTGTTCTTTAGTTGAGTAATTTTATTCAAGGGCAAGTTGGCTGCATCTTGGTAGTGTTTAGAATGCGTTTTGTCGTGTTGTTGCTTGCAGCCAAGTGTTTATACTGCTGGCAACCCTGGCTCTCTTGCTTGCAACCCCGAGTTTGTTGCTTGCGACCGTGAGTTTCTTTCGCAACCCTCGGGGCTTTTTTTTTTTCGCTTGGCATGCGGGTCTTTTTTTCCCAATCCATCATTCGTGCTTTGCAGCCGACAGTTTGTTCTTGGAACCCAGAGCTATTTGCTTTCAATTGACGGTTATTTGCAAGCAAGGGTCCTCTCGCTGCAACCCACAGGTTTCTCCTTGCGACACGGAGTTTTTTTTTTTTTACTGCAACCCAGAGTTCATTGCACCCAAGGCAGTCTATTCCTTGCGACAAATATTTGTTCATGTATACGACGCAAAAATGTTCCGAATCGCCACGCGAAGACTGCCATTCGCAACCCAGAGTTTTTCACTTATAACTACGAGTTAGTTGGCGAACCAGATTTTTGTGCTTGCTATGGCCCGCGCAATGTTGCACGAAAACTCCCAAGTTTCGTCTCCTCTTCACGAAAGCTCACTCCATCTGTAGCCACCTTAATTGCGAAAGTAGGAAGGCCGTTTACAGCGTAACCCCTCGTGCATCGCGTGCGGAAATGCTCGCGGGCTGCACGCTCACTTTTCTGCTGCGCTCGAGTCGTCGTGCGTAAGCAAACGGTCGTGCCTTTTCCACACTTGGTTTCGTTCGCGCCTCCACCCATCTCAGTCTGTTTGTTTGCTTTTAGTAGGTTATACTTCGTTTCAGCTTGGGTCCAGACGCAGCCGATGCTACAAGCGCGAGCATGTGTCTCTGAACAGTGCCTCCACTGCACGAGCGCGCGTGCTTGGCAGGGACGCTGAAAGCTCGGAGCTCGCGCTCGTATCATCGGCTGCGTCTGGACCCAAGCTGAAACTAGAGTGCCTCGATGTCCTTCTGTTTAGGGTGATGCCATCGTTTGTGGTACCCGATGCCGACAGCACGCGCTCACAGGAAAAATACAAAGAAATCGCAGGAAACAAAATGTCGCTGTAGCACAGTCAACGCCACGAGCGCGTGCAGGGACACGCTCTTTCACGCGCTTGGGAACAAAAAATAAAAATAAACGTTAGAAACAAAATGGCCAGATGTCATCACCCCAAGCAAAGCGCACATGAAGGCACCCTAGCTGAAACCAAGTATAGAAGCCGACGAGCACTTGGGCCCTTGACGCGGGTTTAATTCAGAGAGCGAGGAGAGAAAAGCGAGAAAGCTTCTCTCGCGGTTTCGATAGTTTCTGCCATTTATTCCGCACGTTGCCAACGCCACTCCTATTAGCAACGTTCTCGACCAAAAGCGTCGCTGTGGTCGGCGTTCGCTGATTGGCTAAACCATATAGCTTCCTGTATACTGATAATGCCTGCCCAATCGACGTTTTACGGCGAGGCAAATTCTACCAATCACGGCAAGGCAAACCTTGGTTGTGATGTCACGAACGGAAAGTATAGAAGAGGACGCCACCGAAACATCTCGGCACTAACACTCGTTTCCACCTCAAGAACCGAGTATAGACCGGAAGCAGTGGTGCAGAATTTTGTTTCTGCGTCACCTACTGAGGACCAGCGCGATACACAGATTGAATACGAGTGCTGAGCCAGCGTTCGACTCTAAAGGGCGATTCACACACTTGCGTTGAGAGTCCGACCCAGTGCGAGGTTGCTATGACAACATCTGCGTCGGCTCCAACAAAATGGGGTAAAAACCGGTTTTGTTGGAGCCGACGCAGCTGTTGCCATAGCGACCCTCGCACTCGGTCGAACTCAACGCAAGTGTGCACTAAAGTTTTAGTGTGCACCACTGCGTTTTTGTCTGGAGGGTTGTAGGCTGTACTCTGTTCGGGACTACTTATGTGAAAATTCTACACCACGATTACGCGGTATATTTCCAATAGGCGCCGACAACGTCTGAAATCTTGTGCTTTGAAAATCATCTTTAATGGCTCCTCGAGAAAGTGCTTATTACTCCTTCACCGAGTGAATTCCGTATTCTTACACATGCTAAAAAATTCGTCTAAATGGCTCTTTTCTTTTTTTCTTTTTTCTTTTTTTACAGATCATGTTTGGGCGTGAATTCGTTATTTTGAGACATTCTAAGAAATTTGATGTCGTTACATGGGAGATACCTTGTTACCTTCCGCCGTGCTTTTGGATGCTCGTGCGACAAAATGTTAGTCAAGGGCAATAAGCTTGTGCTGCGAGTCGCAGCATGTACCGATTCTTAACGTTGGACACCCACCAAGCAGAACGTTAAGGTCATTTTGGCTTAAAGGGGTTTAAAGGGGTACTTTACAGGTTTTTTAGCTACCTCAACTAACTATATTTTCTGACTCCCCGGCCTTTACTCTTCCGGTAGGCTGTTTAGTATCGCGAAATTCATAATAGTTATTGTGAAATCGGCAAATGAAAATGATGCAAAATCCAACATTCAAATATACCCGCACTTTTCAGTGCCGTGACGTCAGTGGCAGGCAGGCTTGCCAGTCGAGCAAGCAGTCTGAAAATATAGAATATGCCAATCATTTGTTCCGTGCTGGAGCGCGGGTACTGGAGCAAGCTTCCAAAGCATTCGTTTGACGCCATGAAACTGCTTCGAATCAGTTGGGAACAAATTCTACAGTCCAAAGAGTGAACCCCTGCCTTCCACTGACGTCACCTTTTCGTTGTTGCCAGTAGAGACTTTCAGTTTGAAAAACACGGTGAGGTCCAAAACTGTAAATTCAATAACTTCGAGAAAAAACAATATTTTGACCTAATATTTGGGATACTATTTTAGCGATGTTTGTTGGTGAGTTTAGCGAAATTCCAAGCAAATCGGAGACAATAAAGAAAAAAAGAGACGCTAGGTAGCCAACGTCGACTCTCTTGAAGTCGCAGCTCACACTCCTCACGCACCGTAAAATGTGTTAGCAGTGTGACATGACGTGACACGCATGAAACACGAGTGTCTGATCATTTTCACTTCCGTTTCCGGGCAACGCATCAACGCCGGGTCTCTCGAATCACCGAGGAATGGGGAAATTGCTTTCGATTTGGATCTCGGTATACGGGAAACATCTGTGGGTGATGTCTGACGGGGTATCGCCTCCGGAATAGGTCGCAGATGTGAGTGTATACGTTGCCAACACCCCTGTAAGAAGACGCCGGATTGTCTCGTCGTTTTTGGAAAGGTTTTCGCGCCGCGAGACTCGCCTTCGCGCGGAGCGTCCTCCATTGTCGGGGTTGGCCGCTTGATGGATCGCCGCCTTCGACGTCCGTCATGTTTTCGCCTTTGTTTCGTTGGACTTCGAGCTTGTTTGTTTCCTTCACGTCCTTTTTTTTTTTTCGTCACCGCTGAGACGTGGTACGTGGGTGCCTTGATGACGCTGGCAGCAGCTGTGGTACGTCGACCGTAATTCGCGTTGTAACGGTTCGCTCTATACGTACCTTAATGTTTTTGTTTGTTGTTTGTTTGTTTGTTTGTCTGTCTGTACGCGCTCTGGGATCCTCGTTCCAGTAACGATATAAGGCTACTGAATGCCGCCACGTTGCAGCGGTTCACTATACGTACCTTTGTGTTTGTTTTTGTTTGTTTGTTTGTCTCTATGTCTGTCTGTCTGTCTGTCTCTCTCTCTCTCTCTCTCTCTCTCTCTCTTTCTATGTGCTTGTTGATTCGTTTATTTGTTTGCCTGCCCCTCTTTATGCTTGTTTGTCTCGGGTTAATGGTCTTTCTGTTTGCGGTTTCGGGATTTTCGTGCCAGTATTGATATACGGCTACTTAGTGTCGGGAAACGTGACAGGTTGATGATGACGATGATGGCGAAGAAAATGTATTTTTTGGTTCCTTCTTAGCGTGGGGAGCGACGACAATGATATAGCGACAGCTTGGTTGGTTGTATTTGGCTTCACCGATCTTACCTCCCCAATAAAAAGGAATGACTGTCCAATGAATGCATAATAAATATAAGCACATATCACATACTATTGTGTTCAAATTGTAGTATGTTTATTAGAAAAACAATCTAAGAAAGGTTTCCGTTCTCAGTGTGGCGCTTGTCAAGCTTTCCGGGTACCTTACATTGTAGGTTTCTATAATCCGTAACATTCATTAAAAAATATATAAACATATAAAAGTTTTATTTACAATTTTTGTTGCTCAAAATCTGAAAGGCTCTCGCTTTTAGTGTTCGTTTTTCTTCGTCGTACACATTTTTAGGAATCGTTCTAAAATTGTATTATACGCTCTAATTTATTTGCCTCCCCTCATCGCTTCTGAAGCATGCCAGGTTGACATCAGACCCATTTCCGTCGACGAAAGCAGCAATTCATCCTACTAAAGAGTGATTGGCCAATCGTGTAAG
>JAZHYW010065800.1:0-19470 GCA_037355805.1 Ixodes ricinus
TGACGCGGGTTTAATTCAGAGAGCGAGGGAGAGAAAGCAGAGAAAGCTTCTCTCGCGGTTTCGATAGTTTCTGCCATTTATTCCGCACGTTGCCAACGCCACTCCTATTAGCAACGTTCTCGACCAAAAGCGTCGCTGTGGTCGGCGTTCGCTGATTGGCTAAACCATATAGCTTCCTGTATACTGATAATGCCTGCCCAATCGACGTTTTACGGCGAGGCAAATTCTACCAATCACGGCAAGGCAAACCTCGGTTGTGATGTCACGAACGGAAAGTATAGAAGAGGACGCCACCGAAACATCTCGGCACTAACACTCGTTTCCACCTCAAGAACCGAGTATAGACCGGAAGCAGTGGTGCAGAATTTTGTTTCTGCGTCACCTACTGAGGGCCAGCGCGATACACAGATTGAATACGAGTGCTGAGCCAGCGTTCGACTCTGAAGGGCGATTCACACACTTGCGTTGAGAGTTCGACCCAGTGCGAGGGTTGCTATGACAACATCTGCGTCGGCTCCAACAAAATGGGGTAAAAACCGGTTTTGTTGGAGCCGACGCGGCTGTTGCCATAGCGACCCTCGCACTCGGTCGAACTCAACGCAAGTGTGCACTAAAGTTTTAGTGTGCACCACTGCGTTTTTGTCTGAAGGGTTGTTGGCTGTACTCTGTTCGGGACTACTTATGTGAAAATTCTACACCACGATTACGCGGTATATTTCCAATAGGCGCCGACAACCTCGTTCTGCAATTTTGTGTTTTAAAAATCATCTTTAATGGCTCCTCGAGAAACGTGCTAATTACTCCTTCACCGAAGGTGAATTCCGTATTCTTACACATGCTAAAAAATTCTCTAAATGGCTCTTCTCTCTTTTTTTTTTTTTTTTTTTACAGATCATGTTTGGGCGTGAATTCGTTATTTTGAGACATTCTAAGAAATTTGATGTCGTTACATGGGAGATACCTTGTTACCTTCCGCCGTGCTTTTGGATGCTCGTGCGACAAAATGTTATCAAGGGCAATAAGCTTGTGCTGGAGTCGCAGCATGTACCGAATTCTTAACATTGGACACCCACGAAGCAGAACGTTAAGGTCATTTTGGCTTAAAGGTAGGTACTTCACAGGTTTTTTAGCTACCTCAACTAACTATATTTTCTGACTCCCCGGCCTTTACCCTTTCCGGTATGCTGTTTAGTATCGCGAAATTCCTAATAGTTATTGTGAAATTGGCAAATGAAAATGATGCAAAAACTAACATTCAAATATACCCGCACTTTTCAGTTCCGTGACGTCAGTGGCAGGCAGGCTTGCCAGTCGAGCAAGCAGTCTGAAAAAATAGAATATGCCAATCATTTGTTCCGTGCTGGAGCACGGGTACTGGAGCCAAGCTTCCAAAGCATTCGTTTGACGCCATGAAACTGCTTTGAATCAGTTGGGAACAAATTCTACAGTCCAAAGAGTGAACCCCTGCCTTCCACTGACGTCACCTTTTCGTTGTTGCCAGTAGAGACTTTCAGTTTGAAAAAGCACGGTGAGGTCCAAAACTGTAAATTCAATAACTTCGAGAAAAAAACAATATTTTGACCTAATATTTGGGATACTATTTTAGCGATGTTTGTTGGTGAGTTTAGCGAAATTCCAAGCAAATCGGAGACAATAAAGAAAAAAAGAGACGCTAGGTAGGCCAACGTCGACTCTCTTGAAGTCGCAGCTCACACTCCTCACGCACCGTAAAATGTGTTAGCAGTGTGACATGACGTGACACGCATGAAACACGAGTGTCTGATCATTTTCACTTCCGTTTCCGGGCAACGCATCAACGCCGGGTCTCTCGAATCACCGAGGAATGGGGAAATTGCTTTCGATTTGGATCTCGGTATACGGGAAACATCTGTGGGTGATGTCTGACGGGGTATCGCCTCCGGAATAGGTCGCAGATGTGAGTGTATACGTTGCCAACACCCCTGTAAGAAGACGCCGGATTGTCTCGTCGTTTTTGGAAAGGTTTTCGCGCCGCGAGACTCGCCTTCGCGCGGAGCGTCCTCCATTGTCGGGGTTGGCCGCTTGATGGATCGCCGCCTTCGACGTCCGTCATGTTTTCGCCTTTGTTTCGTTGGACTTCGAGCTTGTTTGTTTCCTTCACGTCCTTTTTTTTTTTTCGTCACCGCTGAGACGTGGTACGTGGGTGCCTTGATGACGCTGGCAGCAGCTGTGGTACGTCGACCGTAATTCACGTTGTAACGGTTCGCTCTATACGTACCTTAATGTTTGTTTGTTTGTGTTGTTTGTTTGTTTGTCTGTCTGTCTGTACGCGCTCTGGGATCCTCGTTCCAGTAACGATATAAGGCTACTGAATGCCGCCACGTTGCAGCGGTTCACTATACGTACCTTTGTGTTTGTTTTTGTTTGTTTGTTTGTCTCTATGTCTGTCTGTCTGTCTCTCTCTCTCTCTCTCTCTCTCTCTCTCTCTCTTTCTATGTGCTTGTTGATTCGTTTATTTGTTTGCCTGCCCCTCTTTATGCTTGTTTGTCTCGGGTTAGTGGTCTTTCTGTTTGCGGTTTCGGGATTTTCGTGCCAGTATTGATATACGGCTACTTAGTGTCGGGAAACGTGACAGGTTGATGATGACGATGATGGCGAAGAAAATGTATTTTTTGGTTCCTTCTTAGCGTGGGGAGCGACGACAATGATATAGCGACAGCTTGGTTGGTTGTATTTGGCTTCACCGATCTTACCTCCCCGATAAAAAGGAATGACTGTCCAATAAATGCATAATAAATATAAGCACATATCACATATATTGTGTTCAAATTCTAGTATGTTTATTAGAAAAACAATCTAAGAAAGGTTTCCGTTCTCAGTGTGGCGCTTGTCAAGCTTTCCGGGTACTTTACATTTAGGTTTCGATAATCCGTAACATTCATTAAAAATATATAACATATAAAAGTTTTACTTACAATTTTTGTTGCTCAAAATCTGAAAGGCTCTCGCTTTTTGTGTTCGTTTTTCTTCGTCGTACACATTTTTAGGAATCGTTCTAAAATTGTATAATACGCTCTAATTTATTTGCCTCCCCTCATCGCTTCTGAAGCCTGCCAGGTTGACATCACACCCATTTCCGTCGACGAAAGCAGAATTCATCCTACTAAAGAGTGATTGGCCAACTGTGTAAGGCCCGCTTCACGGGGAAAGTTTCCCAGCAATTTTGGGGTTTCTGGCGGGTTGTTCCCTAGATTTCCCTAGATCAGCAGGAATTGCTGAGATCGGGTCCGGCTCGAAACGGACGAGCAACTCGGACAACTCGGAGACGTTGGAAGCGGCAGCAACCAATCAGGGACGCGATATTTTCACGTGACACCCCTGTGGTGGTGATGATGACAGCTAAAGACTTGGTTCTGGTTTGAAATTAATCGTTCTTGGAAATAAAGCTGTTTCAGAAAGATGAGTTAGCATTCTCAACGCAGTTTAAAGATATAAAAACATGTTTGTAGCATATAACTGTGCGTCTAAATAGTGCAAGAAAAACAAAATTCCATGATGATGATGGCAAGTCGTAGCAATCCGGTTGCTGCGTGTGAACGCTGGGCGGCCCGTGTTGCTGGTGCTGCGACGTCAAGTTGCTGGGCGAAATTGCCCCGTCTGAAGCGGGCCTAAGGTTTTCGATGGTTCTCCGACGGCGAGGTCGCTGTGGTCGACTCTCCCGACGTCTTTAGCAGGAACAATTCCGCTTTCATCGACGCAAATAACAGCAACACATATGTCTGTCAAACATTGATGTTTGTTAATTTACGATCGCGACAACCCGGGTCACCAGGCTTCTCACGCGCGGCATCTAATGTGCCGTTCGTCACTCATGATGAGTACCGTTTAGGATCCGAACTCGTGACGTCGTGGCAGGGCAAACGCCGGTCGTGACGTCACGAACAAGAGCCATAAGACGGCGCCGGTCGGCGAAAGGGACACCGCGGGGCGACCTGTACCAACGGTCTACTCTTGCATATGGATTAGGTCAGCGGGATCTGCGGCTTCCACTTCCACTGTGGTCGTCCCTCGTCTTGTTTGATAGAAAGAGAAAAATAAAGAGAGAGAGAGAGAGTGTCAGTAGGGAGAGAGAGAGCATCGGATGCCAGACGTTCCTGGTAGCCCTGTTGGCGGAAGCCAGCGACGTCTCCGTCCTCGTGGAGGACGACGTCGGGGGATCTCGTACCAGGAGTGACCTTGCACGACGCTGTCGCGCCGGTCCCGTTTGACGAACCCCGAGCACGTAGCTTGTCTTTGACGTCACCACGATGTAACCCCCGGCGGCGAAGACGACTCGACCATCGGGGAAGCCAGCTGATCTGGATGCGTTACCGATGGAGCGCGGCGAAGGCTGGACGGGTCTCCTCAAAACGCTGCCGAGGAAGAAGCCGGCGTCGTGGCAACGACGACGTCGACTGACCTCGGTCGGATCGTGTTACGGAACTTGAGGCGACGCCGCCGCCGACCTCGAGAGACTCGGATTTCGGATTGGCGTCCGTTCGGCGTTCTCACATAACTGAGAGAGAACTCCTTTGCATCTCCTAAAATGCTCTTTAAAGGAACCCCAGTCCAAAAACCTTGCCCGCTCGTCCTTCCGTCCGTTTATTTCCCGCTAGATTTATAGAAGAAAAAAAAATTTGACGTCCCTTTTGTACTTTTTATTTAGCGGGGAAATTGAGAAAATTCTAGGCTCTTCTTCACTGCCTTTAGTAACTGCCTAATATCATCTAAACAAATTCAAACGATCGCGCCTTAATACTACTTTTTACGCATACTGTGTCTGTAAAGCTGGTCGCAGCTTCTTTTTCTTTTTTTTTGCATTTTAGAAAGGGTTACGAGGTGTTTTAGAGGCGGAGCCTGATGGTGATTGAACGACGCTTCGAATCCTCTGACTGGCAGCCTGCAAAAGCTGCAGCTGGCGAAATGTACAAAGGCGACGACGGTTCTCTGATCCGATTGTTTCCGGATGTTTATTGGACGTTGAAAAATCGCCGCTCTAGTCTCTCGCAAGTTAAGAAAGGCGAGGCTTGCCGAGTGTTTTCCTTTTGCTCCGGAGCCAATGAGGTTGCGGCGCCGGTAAGGCCGAAGAAAGAATGGCGAAGCGAGAGGACCGAAGCCACGCCCCAGGTTTCTTCAGTTGTCGATGACCACGGGCGCCTTTTAACGGTGGTGATCGGTTAGAGTGCCTATGCGGAGAGACAGCCAGTCTGCTTCTGGAGCAGGTGTTGCGGTGACGTCAGAACGACGCCGAGCTCTGATTGGCTCTGATTGGACAGGATAGTGGGTAGAGCCCAATGCTAGATGCCTAGAGGTCTGCGCACTATTTCTTTTTCTAATCAGCCAATAAGAGTTCGGCGTTCTGACATAGATCGCAACGCCTGTGCCAGAAGCAGACGAACTTGCACGCCGTATAGCCGCAGTCACGTGACTGCTCAGACGTCATACGAAAGACGCGGTGTTTGTAGCAGACGAGATGACGGAACTGTCTGCGGACGCGGCTCGAGCATTTTTCGGATCATGCATTGGCTTCGTACGTATCTATGCTTCGACCATTTCTGCAGACAGTTTTTGTACGACTAATGTGACAGGACATCATCACAACGAAGAAACACACTTCAGAAAATGTCTGGACTGCAGATTGTTTTTTTTTTGTATATGTATGGGTGGTGTCAGCGCGGCTTTAGGGTCGATGCGATTATCGCGTTTGTATTACTCTTTTTTTATTATATTTATTTTGAGAAACATTTTGGGTCAAAGCTGTAAATCATCGGGAGTCTTTCGGCGGTTAAGATCCGATAAAAATAGGGGTTCGTATTTATTTGCATATTCGTTTAGTTTTTCTTTTTTTTTTTAGACGCTTGGAATGAAAAATAAGCACGCGGGATAGCGGACGTAAACCAGGCCGGCGCCATCCTAAAGTATCCTACCGCTTTTCCGGTTCCAGAAAAAGACGCCGCGGTTTGAAACCATCTGTCGGTAAACACACGACCCAAATTACCGACCGAATCTCCCGAAGCTATATCGCTCGTTGGGCGTACGCACGACTGGAACCAGTAGAAATAAGCTACGCTTCCAAGTAACGGCACACTTCAGCCATGGATGGATGGATGGATGCTAACGGCTGTACCCTTTATAACGGGCGTTAGCTCGCGCCACCTAGCCTCGAAGTATGGCTGCTTGAGGCTTAAAATCATGGTTGCCAGTTATCTGAAGCATTCATTTGAGATGGCAGGAAACGCTTTTCGGTCCTCGAGAAATGTTAGAAACGTCCGCGACAGAGAAAAATGACCTCGCTGGAGCTTCCTGGCAGCCTATCTGAAACTAGTTTTGTCAGTTGCACCCGCTCTGAACTAAGCATCAATATGGCAGCGCCCACATGATAATCGGGGAAATGGGAAACGAGCACGCCGGCGGCGTCGCCTCTGTCTCCTATCGTTCGTAGAGAGCCTAGATTGTAGAGAGGGTCAGACTCGAACCACGGGGAGCGTTTGCAGTTTAATGACGGACGCCTCCATCAGAGATTCGTCGCAAGTGCGCATGCGCTGTGTTATTGCATGTCTATGAGGAAAGCAGTCTCGACGCAGTGTACGCCATCTTTCGGCAGCACTTCTCACTACGCGTGCATCGTGTGCAAAGTGGCGGCGTAGATTGCCCTAAAAACAGTGTTTTTTTTCCACTTTTATTGGTACAGTAAATACACTCCGATCCTGCTTTTTGTCTTTTCGCTGTTGGTCTGTTTGTGATCGAAAAGCTACAAAAGCGACGAGCACAGTGACGATGCAATTTTAGCGCTGCCTGGTTGACTCGGTCGAATTGTAGCGTCGGCCGCGTTCGGACTTCATGTGAAACGGAGCGCGGGCAATACGCACGACGACAACGACACTCCGCCATTCCCTCCACGTAACATGATGTCGACACGAGTGACGTCACGTCCCAGAGGCGGTCTATTTAACCTCTACCACCACGCGGCGACCGAATCCGTAAAAGCAATCACAAGAAATTAAATAAAAAAATTACGCACGTTCTTTCGTCACGAGTGGCGTCACAAAAAATACCGAGGGGGGGGGGGGTCCAACAATTATGACACGCTTCCGGCTCGTTCGATATCGTATTCCGAGCTCGCGTATGCGAATCTCCGCGGCGCGAAAACCGTCTTGTCGACCGCTCCCCGGAGAGGGGTTACTATTTCCCAAGTTGCGGTTACGAGATCGAGTTCCGCTTTACAACCGACGGACGGTCAGAGCTTTCAGCATCGCTTCCGCTTTTGGATGCCCCTGCCTTTCAGGATTTTATTAAAAATCTCCAGCGCTCTCAAGGAAAAATTCAAGGGCCGTACAACCTTCATTACGTCTTCATAAGTAACCTCCAAAAGAATGAATACTATCGTGCATTCCTGAAACTCAGGTTTGTGTAGCGAAATTTGCCCATTGAGTGACCAGCGGTTGAATCCCCCATAATCTCGGTGACGATGCGCTCTGTCAGACCGTTCCACCACACTGCTGTTTTGGGAAAGAAGGAATACAAAAGAAGAAGTGCGGCAGGTGAAACGGTCAATCTTGCATGAGTGATTAAGGCTGCGGTCCCACGGCGGCCATCTTGAACAAGGCGTTAGTTCAACCAATAGATGGCGACACGCACCCGTGGGGTGGCCGAAACATTGGTTCACGGTGGGATGGCTCGAGCACCATCACGTTCCCCTCGTGGCCTTGCTCGCGCCGCTGCCAGCTGTGCTGGCTGTGCTCAGCTGGCTCAAGTAGCGTGGCCCAGCAAACGGATGTATGCGAGAATTTCAGGCTTTGTATAAATTGTTCTCTGATATAGGGAGATGCGGTTCAGCGGTTGTCACGGGCTTTCGCAATAAATCTTACCAAGAAGGAATCAATTGTTGATTGACGTGTCAATACTCTTTCAATGAAAACTTCTGCAGGGATGCACGCTCAGTAGACTCAATCTTCCAAGACATCAGTGGAAGCGGACGTCAAGTAAACTGCTTCGCAATTTACGGTACTTACCTCACCATTATAATGACGACCGAAAAGTGACATAACGAAATATTGTGTTTCATGGGACCCGGAAGATTTTGTAAAGGTTGTTACATTATAGTGCCCAGAAAACAAACGCCGTTGCAATATTTTCGAAAGTAGCGATATAATGTTGTAAGCACAGCTTCGGAGGAGTATGATGAAAACCATCAGAATAAATAGGAAGACGTTTATTTGGAATGAACACGCTATGAATGAACGGCGTTTAGCGACGGCAAGTTATGAGCGTATGGGAATTTATAAGTTCACGTGATTGCTAACTATGGACATGCGGACAATGACGACCTGTTTTGTCGGGAGATGGAGTAGCGGTGATGACCTGATATCGGACAAATCGTGGCAGACGAACAAGCAAGTTTCTTCTCAGCGAATGGTAAGCGTCCAGTGTCAAGCACAGCACGTGGCTACCGACGTTGTCGACGTTTCGAACACTTACCACTTTCGACAAAAGTGCTGGCACATCAGCTAACTTTGTGGAAAGAGTCGAAGGCTTCCTCGAGTCCAGCGCCATCATGAACTGTAACTGAAAACGATCCACTCTTCACTCTGTGGGTGGCGAAACGTATCCGCATCTGCGGAGTCATGGTCGATGCGTACTCTAAGTGGTTGGAAGTTTACACGATGCCTGCCACGACGTAAAAACGCGTCATAGACGTTCTACGCTCTCTTTTCCCTACTTTTGCCCTATCAAAAATACTTTTCTCTGATAACGCGCCAAATCTTGCTTCAAATAAAATAAACAAGCCTACCCCCCCCCCAAAAAAAAATGGCATCAGGCATCACATTAGTGCACCATACCATCCTGCAACTAACGGGCAAGCAGAACAGTGGGTGTGCGAAACGAAAAAAGCCCTCTTAATTGAAGCTTACGGAAGAAGCAGTTCAGTGAAGAATCGCCAGGTTCTTGTTCCAGCAGCACGCGACGGTTTCATTTTACACGGTAAAAACACCCGCCGAAACAATATGTTCGGCGGACGAAGAGCCACACCGCTCGATCTCATCTGATACTATGGCCATGAATGAAGATCGAGAGACTCCCAGATCGGGAGTAATGGCAGATTATTCGGTCGGACAACTTGTGTACGTGAGGAATTTCAGCGGAAGTCGGGCCTTCCATGTAAAACTTGAGTGAAAAAGGCTCTATGTTGGTTCACAAGAAGGTGTCATCCCTCTGAAGACGTTGGATATCAATGCCCTTGAGTGTAAATATAACGAAATCACAAAACTCTCTTTGTGTATTGTGTAACTGCCCTTGTATTTGGTAGTAGAGGCTATGGTGGTGATTTGGACCTTTCACACCAGGCTCCTATTTCTTATTTTTCGCCTCATACTCCTTTGCGGTTTCAGTAGTCTTCAAGAATCTTTTGGAACGGGGACAATTTACGTCAATGAGGCCATTTGTTCCAAGTAGTCAATCAGGGAATGCTGCTAGAAATCCGTCCTTTATATTAACGAATAAGCCGCACTTCTGCACATTGCAGTTTTCCTGTTCCACGTACAGTTGTAAAGCAGCATCCTCATTGATTCTACCATATTCTGTTGGGGGTGAAGAAAGGTCTTTGGGTACACGATACTTGAAACAAGTCTGGCACTGTACGTTGTGGTTCGACACCCACTAATATCGTCGTCCTTATAGAGCCTGATAATTTAATCATTACTTCGTCACCTCATATTGCTCTTCATCAACAGTAAGTACAATAGGCTACCGCCATATTACAATTCAAGAATTGAAAAATTGAGTCGTTCAGTCCTTCAATATGTTTATTAATTATATAATGTTATTACGTTACATTACCTCGAGACGATCGACGTCCATCGTCGATCTTCAAATACTTATATAAGGGGGGGGGGGCGATCGGTGGCCGAGTGCATGTCTAGCGCACACCAGCTCGGAACACGTGGAGCGAAAGCTCGCGCTGCAGAACCCACCCCGCCCCTGCCCGTTTCGATGTGGAAGAGCATCATACCGGCGTATGGTCGTGTATCACTACTGCGTGGTGCACGTTAAAGACCCCAGGTTTGCGGTTGTACCGCACTGGCTAAATTGCTCATGTACACCTGAGACACCAGACGCCCACTAAGGCAGACTAACTTCCGGCTGTATAAACATACACACAACAATTTGCAATTAGACGCGCCAATCACAAAGAACACAGCGTGTCACCTCTTTTTTTTCTACCGCGTCTTTTTTTTTAACCAGCGCAAGCTCGCGCGTTCTCTTTTTGAGACGGTTAGAACTAACGTTGATTAGAAACAGTCGCACATAAAACCCGCGTTTCTCCTACCCGGCCGCTTCCTCCTCTCATTATGTGTAGGTGGTTAAAACTAAATAAGCTATAATAATGGTGTATTATTCATATTTAGTTTCAGTTTCAGTCAGGGGAAAGGAGGTTCGCGGGAAGTAGGGCCAATAAATGAGCTGCGCTTAGAGTATCGGCACTCTCTTTTTCGACAGTGTTGTGGACGCCGCCATTTTGGTGCTTGTGCAGAGCCAACGGTAGAGCAGGCGCAACTGCCGATCGTCATGATTCAAAATTGCGACTTCCTCAGCATTAGATTCGGTGTTAGGAAGCTCATGTAATATTGCTTTGCTTTGTCGCAAACTGTTTAATGTGGAGGACGGAAAAGCGTTTCTTGTGATTTCAGATACAGCTTCAAATAACTGGACACCATGATTTTAAGCCACAATATGGCCAAGTGTCGCTACTCTGAAGCGTAGCTTATTTAATGACACTATTCATGCCCTTGTTCAAGAAGCTTGTAATACCTGGAGGGTCCATGACGTGAGCCCTGTGGATTCCACAAGCCACTACCTTTTGACACCTGCCTCTTCCTCATTGTTCCCGCTAGTGCCAGTAAATTAGCTATGCTTCAGAGTAACGACACTTGGCCATATTGTGGCTTACAATCATGGTTGCCAGTTATTCGAAGCTTTATCTAAAATCACAGGAAACGCTTTTCCGTCCTCCACGAATGTTTAAACAACCCGCGACAGAGCCTAGCAATATTGTATCAGCTTCCTAGCACCGCATCTAATGCAGAGGATGTTGCACTTTTGGATCATGACGATCGGCAGTTGTGTTTGCTCTGCGCAAGACCCAAAATGGCGGCGCCCAAAACAATTTTGGGGAACGGAGTGCCGATACTTTAAACGCAGCTCATTTAGTGACTCTAGGCATGAAGTGAACTCGGGTGTATTCTTTCCCTCTTCGTCTTTATCGTTTATTGATTTCAATTATATCGAATAATGAACACTTTATATCACGCTACGCTTGTGTAATTATTTCTCTTAGATTTACTAACCTGACCCAGTACTTAAACCGTTCATTTATCGATAGTAAATCTTCAAATATATTTTCTAAATGTGAAGGTGAAATGACACGGAGATTGATGATGATACAAACGCCAACGCCGCCCTCGAAAATTGTTTGAACTTGGAAATCAGCAGTTTTGTCTGCCATCCGCCAGGTAGCACAACAAAACACCCAAACAGTTTTTAATTGTTTTTAAAATTAGCTAAGCTCTACAACTATCAAGAAACCAAAGCAAGATCATTGGGAAAATCTAATACATCGCAATGTATATCTATTCTATAGAATAAATGTTATTAGATGCCAATAAATCTGTTTGATGTCCAAAAAAGATGTGCGTCAAAAACAGGTAAGTTTGAAGAGCTCCCGGAGCGTTATGACTTTGAAAATAAAAAAAGCCACCGTCCACCTCTTGGGCAACTATTGTAGTTCTAAATGTTCTAAACGATTTTACCATGGTTTAATTATTTACTCAGCGGCATTTGAATTACGATGACTCGAAGCACAAAAAAGTGCTACGTTTGATATAGAATATCTAAACAAAAAAATATTACACAACATTAATTTTTTTTCTGCATATTACCAAATATAATCACTACATCTGTAGCTAATTTCATTGCCCTAGCGCTTGCCATTAAAAGTATATTTGTGCTGAAAAATGTCAATTTTAGGGCAATATTTGGAGAGCTGTAAAAAACAAAGTAGTGCAAATACCAAAAAAGTATACCGTTACATTCTGCTCCGACATCTTCTTAACAAAACTGCTCTATTGGAACCGTGTTATCTTTAATGAATCGTTCGTAAAACATGAACCAGCGGAGCAAGTGAGGGTCCGCGCCATCATATTCACAACGCTACAAATGCGCATGAACAGTATAAACCAATACATACATAATATCAAATGAAAGAGGATTGCATTGCCTTTCGAATGACATCAATCCCACAAAACAGTGCTTAAAAGGAGATGAGTAATGACCTACCAAAAAGTACCTAAACTGCCACATTCAGTGGGACCGTGGCCTTAAGACGAGGTGAAATGAAATGCGACTGTGTTAGCGTGCCTGGACTGAGAGAAGGTGCGTAGTAAATGCGATGAAAAAGGCATAAGCAAGAAAGCTTGCGTCTTAAAGGAGCGGTGCAACGATATTCAATTGGAATGTTTTTCACCTTTCACGAGCTTACTGGCACTAGTGGGACTCAAGGATACTCGCAAGCAACACCACAGGCCAAGAAACTCCTTTGTTGCGGTGTAATTTCAAGGACAAAAGCGAGCGTTTTCATTCAATCTCTCCTTTGCAAATTGTGATGACGTAACGTGGGGATCGCAGTACACCCCAATGACCATATTTGAATGCGGTTCATAGATTGGACCCGAGCATTCCGTGGGCACTCGATTTGGGCTCGTGATAATTACTAGCTCGAAAAGCATTCGGGTAGTTGCCCGTGTCCAATCGCTGCAACGACGACAATAGCCGAACCATACCAATGTCTGGAACTCAGCGCGTGTCCTGTGCTTTGCCAACCCCAGCGCGTGGCTATGATCAACATTGGCGGCATATAATCCATTCCAGGTCACGTGGCCGCTTGTTCTGGCTGCGAGTTGAGGGGGTGAACGCTGCTCGTTTTTCTTCAATTTTTTTTCTGGGACTTCTATACATAGGTTGCACTGACGTAATTTGGTCCTCCTTTCTGGTGGCCGAACTTCCTCGGGCGTAGCCTTTACTGTGCATATTCTGCGAGCAGTACACGAGCGTCGCGAGCGAGCGGAAACGAGTGAGCACAGCTTCATTATACTTCGTTTCACTTTATCTGCGAGCGAAGCCAATAGCTAGAAGCGCGAGACCAGCGCTTTTTGCATTTTTCCCCAGCTCGCGCGCTCGAGCAAAGCCTGAAGGCACGGAGCTTTCGTGCTCGCGCTTCCAGCTTTGCCTTCGCTCGCACATAAGGTGAAACGAAGTATAACAGCAGGTTTTGGCCACCAGAAAGGAGGAAGGATATGACGTCACGTGCAACCCATGTATTGCGTGGGGTGAAAAACGAACGCGTGTTTTATTGGTCATTAACGTCAGGGATCCGTTCTAAGCGGTATTTGCGCAAAGTACAAAAATTGTTGCATCGCCCCTTTAAGGCCAGTTCTGGAAGGTCGGCTTTTTGTTTTAATAAGGTGACGCTGGAATGTCGAGAATACTCAGAAAAAATAAAGCGCGCGACACGGTTTTGAAAGGCTTCTATTTCAGTGATCAAATATGCTTGGTGAGGATCCCAGATGCTCGATGCGTACTCAAGTTTCGGCCGAATCAATGAAAGGTATGCAGTTTCCTTTAAGTGAGGAGGAGCACAACGAAGTGTATGTTTTAGGTAGCCCAAAGAACGATTGCACGATGATAACAACGACCGAATATGTACCTTCCAGGAGAGATGCGAGTCAACGTGAACACCTAAGTATTTATAAGAGGAAACAGACTCAACAACGTTAGAATCAATAAAATAGTTATGAGAAAAAAAGGCATCTTTCCTAACAAATGAGATCAGTTTGCATTTAGAAGGGTTAAGCTTCACGAGCCAGGTCGTGCACCACGATGACAGGTTAGTGAGGTCATGTTGTAGTTGCATGCTATCCTCTTCGTTAGAAATTTGTCTGTATACAACGCAGTCGTCTGTAAAAATACGGATACGATAAACGTCACAGTTTGTTGACTAATTAACCGAATACGATAAATCACCTTTTAATTAGCAGCTTAATTGGCCATGTCACAATTGAAGTTTTAAAAGGAGCAAGTATTAAAGCCTAACCGAATTGAAGCAATTCGTAAAAGGCGACGAGCTTTGTAATGTTCACCGTTAAAATTTCGCCGTATTTTGCTTGATTCAAAACAGTCCTCTGAAGAGTGCGCTTGATTATGAGTGGTAGAAGAGTGACGAATCACCTCAGTCTGTCCGTCGCTATCTTGGAAGTGTGACGCCGGCTCATCCACCAAAGACACACTGTCAAGATAGTGACGGGGGCGGCACTCTTCTACGCATCAAACGCGCCTCTCAGCGCGCGGTTTTGATCAAACGAAGGAAGGCAACATTTTAACGATGAATATCTCAAGGTGGTCATTTTATTGCGAACTGTATAAATTGGATTCGTTTTTATTATTCGTTCACTTTTATTGCCCGCCACGCCCTACAAACATACAGTGAAGACGGCATCCACGTAGCTATCACCTTCCTTTTTTTTAAATTCTGTAATTAATAAGAAGCGCCCTTTATATTCCCATCTTTTGTTTTAATAATGTTTACGAGTTCCCTACTGTATTCCTAGAATACCACTTGCCAAGCACGTAGCCAGGGGGGGGGGTATGTCCCCCCCCCCCCCGAAACAAAACCCCGGCTACGTGCCTGCCACTTGCGCATGATAAATGAACACACAGATAAAGGAAAATGAAATGCCGTGAACGTAGTGTTTCTTAAGTATCCTATGTGCGCGCGTGGATAAGCACGTGCACAAGACTGAATTGTTGCGGGCACAATATATGGCCATAGCCACAAGTATTTTCCATCAACTTATCGAGAGTAAACTACCATCATTTCCGCCTCACCATTCCTTGATGGCGGGGGTGGCAGGTCGACATCCGACGGCTCCGACGCGCCTGAATCGAGGGTGCCCGGCATGTTGACGCCGGAGTGCCCTGGCAGGTTAATCCCGGAGGGCCCCGGCAGGTTGATTCCGGAGGGACTTGCCCGAGCAGCACCGGAGGGGCTTACGGGAGGCCCGGCGTCCAACACCTTGGGAACAGCGGACAATAAATTTTGTCATAATTTTTCTGGCAGCTCAGGGAACGTCACTCTCCCAGTATGGCTTTTACAGTGCTACAACTTTTAATAATAGGACGCGAGCGTCGACCGGTTGGTTTGCCAGCGCCTTTTCACAGAGAAGAGGTGAAATCAGCAAGAGTAGGCGCGTGCACACACATGACACAGCTGCTTCCAGCGTCATCAGCTAGGCCACCACGGTCTACCAGACGACGCTGAAAGAGAATCAGTAATTTATGCGGATTTGCATATTCTGTTTGATTTCGTCGCTTGGCTTCGTGATATGTTGCCCGGCCAGTCAAGGCGTTAGTTCAACCAATAGATGGCGACACGCACCCGTGGGGTGGCCGAAACATTGGTTCACGGTGGGATGGCTCGAGCACCATCACGTTCCCAGCGTGGCCTTGCTCGCGCCGCTGCCAGCTGTGCTCAGCTGGCTCAATAGCGTGGCCCAGCAAACGCATGTATGCGAGAATGTCAGGCTTTGTATAAATTGTTCTCTGATATAGGGAGATGCGGTTCGGCGGTTGTCACGGGCTTTCGCAATAAATCTTACCAAGAAGGAATCAATTGTTGATTGACGTGTCAATATTCTTTCAATGAAAACTTCTTCCGCAGGAATGCACGCTCAGTAGACTCAATCTTCCAAGACACCAATGGAAACGGACGTCAAGTAAACTGCTTCGCAATTTACGGTACTTACCTCACCATTATAATGACGACCGAAAAGTGACATAACGAAATATTGTGTTTCACGGGATCCGGAAGATTTTGTAAAGGTTGTTACATTATAGTTCCCAGAAAACAAACGCCGTTGCAATATTCGCGGAAGTACCGACACATATAATGTTGTAAGTACAGCTTAGGAGGAGTATGAGGAAAACCATCAGAATAAATAGGAAGACGTTTAATTACAATGAAGACGCTATGAATGAACGGCGTTTAGCGACGGCAAATTATGAGCGTATGGGAATTTTTAAGTTCACGTGATTGCTAACTATGGACATGCGGACAATGACGACCTGTTTTGTCGGGAGATGGAGTAGCGGTGATGACCTGATATCGGACGACTCGTGGCAGACGAACAAGCAAGTTTCTTACTCAGCGAATGGTAAGCGTCCAGTGTCAAGCACAGCACGTGGCTACCGACGTTGTCGACGTTTCGAACACTTACCGCTTTCGACAAAAGTGCTGGCACCTGGGCTAACTTTGTGGAAAGAGTCGAAGGCTTCCTCGAGTCCAGCGCCATCATGAACTGCAACTGAAAACGATCCACTATTCCAGGGAGGCACAACATACGGCCCGAAGCGGCCCGCGGGCACTTTCTGTGTGGCCCGCGGCCCGCGGCCCAGCTGAGCGCAGAAACCGCTCACCGTGTCATTCAATGCACTGCGGCCGTTGACTTGGCAGAGAGCATTCGAACCCGTTGACCTACTTTTCTCAGAGTCCTCTTTTCCGGGGGAAACTCCGCGTCCTCAGTTCAAATATTCTCTCTCCACTAGTATTATCTTCACTCTCTCCACAAATAATACCTCTCCAGAAGGGTTTGGATTTGGGCTAGTTGGTTGAACATGCGTAGGGGTTACAGCTAAGGAGACCGGTGGTGATACCGTTATGCATAACATCAGACTTGTGCCGTACGCATTTACAAGTAATCGAATGACTTGCATAATCGATTACTTTTGGAGCAATCTCGTAATCAGTTGATTACTTTATTAGGTAGAATCACAAGAGTAATCGATTACTTTGAGTAATGAAGAATTACTTGTAACCGTTACAATTTTTCCACAGGACACCCCCCCCCCCCCCGGCACACGCCTCTTTTTTATGAAATGACAAAAATAAAATTGGCTTTTTTTTTTAGAACGGAAAAAGACTTTTGCGGAACTGGTGAGGAAACGAGGTCAATCTCTTTCTATGCACAGCTTCTGTGGAATCTCCGTTCTTTTTTTCCTTGTTCGAGCTGGGACTGGAGCAGGCAGTTCCAAGGGAAACCACAGTGCATGACAAGAGCCATTCCAGGGCGGTCTTTGAGGAAGCAGAATGGCAAGCACAGATGATCCCCTTCGTTCAAATCCAGCCCCCTCACGCACACACACACAGACAGAAAAAAATCCTGCTTAGGGTACCTAGTCATGGCCCGTAGGAGAACCGAGAGACAGAAGAACGCCTCAAAGCGGATGCAAAAGAAAAACAAAGGCCTTTGAAATATTTCCCACATTTCCCTGCTGCGGTCTGTGACAAGCAACGTTTCGAGCGAGCATGGTGCGAGGCGATCTCTCCGCTGTGGATACTACCCGCATGACCCGTTTCAAATCCTGGAGCTGCTGCTTCTTTTGTATAACATGCGAGCTTCATCTACATGTGCATAACAAAATGAGCTGACGCAAACCTTGAGCGACAACCCGTTGCTCAAGCTAACACGATCTAGAACCCCCTCCGCCCCCCTCCCCCCCCACACACACGCATCACAGTGGCGAACGCAGAACTCATTAAATCGTCTTCAAACGAATTCTATGCTTGTGTCCGCATTGTGAAGGTGCAAACGACCACAAAGAGGAGCCAGTTTTCCTTCTTCATTACTTGTGCAAATGTGAAATATAGGTTGGAAGTAGTTCGTTGTTATGAGCAGCTAAAGATGTGTCTTCACACAATAAAGTAATCGGAAAAATGCTGACGACGGCTTTAAGTAATGTCCAATTACTTTTGGCCGTCGAGTAATCAAGTAATCTAATCGAATACTTTTATGCCATGAGTAGTAGTCGTTGTAATCGATTACTTTTTTTGAGCAACGTGTAGCAAGACATGCATAACATTAGCCATAACATCAAAAAGGCGGGGGAAAAGCATGGCACTTTCGGCTCTCCTTTGCAGCTCACAGAAATCAAGCAAGCTATGTGGGAGGGTGGATCGGGGTGAAAATGAAAAACGGGTAGATATCTGTCAGAAAAGAACGCAACAAAATACGTAGGATGCAAGTGGGGGTTGTGTACAGGAATTCCTCTGTCTTGTGGGAGGTATACGTGGGGCAGTCAGGGCAGATGCGTAAACGAAAGCACTGATAGGGAACATGCCCATGTCACGTGAGGTCAGCCCCCTCATGGCAATCTTGCGGTGCATTGCAATAGGTGTGAGTGTTCACCCTATTTAGACAACACCGTCATCTTGGCACGAAACAAAAGTAGAAAGACAAGAGAGATACGGCAGCGTTTTTTATTTCCGAGTGTGACGAAGGTACGTGTGTAAGTGCCTCATCAATAGCCCTGTTTGAAAGTTATCGTTTCTACAGATCATGCATGGTGTAGGTAGCGTCAGCCGTGATAAGCGGCGGTTGGAACTGAATCGGATGTGCGTCTTGTTGTTTTCGCGGTACGTGTGTTTTTCAAAATAAACCAGGTTGCAAGTAGCGCTCTGCGTGGTGTGTCTCTCCTACTCGTCCGTCGTTTTTAGCGCTTTTAACCCCTAAACATTCCCTCTCCTGCTACCCGAGGAACGAGGACTTGGCGTCGACCCCTAACAGCGTCCCTCCCAATCCTTGTTCCAGTTCTTCTTCATCCCGTCTCCTCCTTCACTCTCTCCACGGAGGCTACAGCACTCTCCCCTCCTGTTGGGACATGATCAGTGACAGCTTGTTGCAGATAGAAAAAGCTAGTTGTGTCACGCTTGTAATAGCGAGCGCACTCTCCAAAGAAGAATATATGCACCGACCATGGAGGGCCGGAAATTCGTCCAGGAGTGGACATGGAGATACTTTTTCATTGAAACGCATCGCAATGAAATACTATGTTTCACAGGATCCGGAGGATTTTGTAAAGGTTGTTACAATATAGTTTCCAGAAAAACAAGCGCCGTTGCAATATTTTCGGAAGCACAAGCACATATAATGTCGCAAGTACAGCTTAGGAGGAGTATGATAAAAACCATCAGAATAAATCGGTAAGACGTTTAATTGCAATGAAGACGCGCATGAATGAACGGCGTTTAGCGACGGCAAGTTATGAGCGTATGGGGATTTATAAGCTCACGTGATTGCTAACCATGGACATGCGGACAATGACGACCTGCTTTGTCGGGAGATGGAGTAGCGGCGATAACCTGTAACTGGACGACTCAGGGCATGACAGGCAAGCAAAGTTTCTTCTCAGCAAATGCTAAACGTCCAGTGTCAAGCACAGCACGTGGCTACTGACGTTGTCGACGTTTCGAACACGCACGTTTTCGGGACAAAAGTGCTGCACATGGGCTAACTTCTTGTGGAAAGAGTCGCAGTTTTCGAGTCCAACGCCATCATGAACTGCAAC
>JAZHYW010065802.1:0-11839 GCA_037355805.1 Ixodes ricinus
TGCTTCGGTTGGCTTATGTTTTTATTTCGCTTTCGCTGACTTTGTTGCTTCATTTTTGTTGTTGCGTGACTTTGTTTCCTGTCAAACTTGCCCCGTAACTTCCTGGCAGTAATCACTTTTTTTTTGTCACTGAATATTTTGTAAGTAGTTCGAATTCAACTGCACTTAGAATGGTGTTCAAACAGAACTTCGCGTTTTCTAATTTAAAAATTTTAAAAAGAGCTTCTTTGAATTCTGGAACCAGACACGCAATCAAAAAGGTTGGTTTTGAATTAGCTTTCTTTGGAAAGTTTAAACATATAAAGCAAATATATAAGCTAAGTGCTAAAATAGTTCAAATTAATTAAATACATGCAGAAGCAGGACGTTGTGTGCGAGTGCGAAACTTTTTGCTGTGCTTTGGGTGGCTGCTGTCGCTTTACTCTCTTTCTCTCTCCCTCCCTCCCTCTCTCTATCCTTTCCTTTCTTTCTTTTCCGCTTGCCCTCCACGCAGGCCAGGGGGCGTACCTACCGCCCAACCTCCCCTGGCTGCCGGCTCATTGCTTCCGAGGTATGTCTATCCATCCCGTTCACGCATGTGACCGTAGTTGCAGTAAGCGACGTTCATATAAAACGAAGTTCGCGTATAGCAAAGCCGCTTTTAAGCGACGCGACATCTCCATGCGAACGCTCGCCATTCCATTCCGTCATTTGACGTGAAGATTGATTCCAAATTATGTACATTTCGTGTACGCATGCAACCGTAGTTCGTAATAAGCGACATTTGTATAAATCGAACTCCGCGTATAGCGAAGCCGGTTAAAGCGACGTGATACTTCCTGCGGAACGCTAGCGATTTCCATGCCGTGACGTGACGATAGCTTCCTAACGTTTGTCCATCCCGTCTTCGCACGTAACTCTTAGTTGTGGTTAAGCAGCGTTGTTATAGAGCGAACTCCGCGTATAACGAAGCTGGTTAAAGCGACGTGATACCTCCTCGCAACGCTATCCTTTCTATGCCGTGATGTGACGATTGCTTCCTAAAGTTTGTCCGACCAGTGCACGCACGTAACCGTACACTGTAGCAAGGGAGTTTCGTGTAAAGCGAACCCGCGTATAGCGACACCGCTTAAAGCGACGCAATAACCGATATTGAATTGGGGAAAGTTGGTAATGCTTTGCAGGAAAATAAAACGTTTGTTTATTGCGGTTCTTGAGGCAAGAGCGAATATGTTCTTCATCTTTGTTGAAACCAGGTAAATAAGGAAACCCCATCCAGTTTGTTTTGATAGTTGCGCCCCATGTAAAATGTGCTATAAAGCACTCGTTTCGAACCAGCGTACAGCCACAGTTACATTGCTTTTCATGCATCATAAAAGACGTGGTGTTCGTTGCAGGCATGTCAACACATTCATCTGCGGACGCACCTCTCGAAAATGTTGGAAGCATGTGCTGATTTCACACATACTTGGGCTTCGAACATCTCTGCAGGCAGGTTTTGCTTGAGCAATGTGACCGTCATACAAGACAAAAATATGAAATAAAGAAAACTCAGCCAGAAGTTTAGAAACAAACAGTTCCCAACGTTTCGGGGTCGACTTGACTCCTTCTTCAGGGGTGACTAAAAATGGAATGGGACAGCGCGAGCTTCGACCTCTCCTTCCTCTTCTACCGAGTTGATGTTTTGTGAACGTGCCGCAGGCCATGGACGTAAACAGATGGTAAGGCACCGAGGGACCTGTTAAGGTTCCCCGGTGTGTTCTGGATATGCCACGACTCCAAGAACAGACGTTTTCGAATATGTGGCTCCGTGTCTATCACGTGCGCGTTCCCGAAGTCGATCCGATGATCAAATACCTCGCAATGTTCCGCGACGGCGCTACGCTCGCGATCGAAATTGCGCACATCGTTCTTGTGCTGGCGCATGCGTTCGGGAAAAGATTTAGTTTCACCGATGTAGGCGGCGGGGCACTCTGCGCACGGTATCTTATAGACCACGCCTTGTGCTTTCTCTTTGGGAGGCGATCTTTCGGCCTTGGCATGAGCCGTCCTAATGTTGAAACTGGCTTGTGCGCCACTTGGATCCCTTCTTTTCGGAGCACGCGCGCCAGTGTCTCGCTCGTCCCTTTTACATAGGGGACGCTGATGCGCGCGATGGGGCGGGGCTGTGTGTCACCCGACGATCCATGGTTGTTGCGCGTGCAGCATTGTCGACGGGCGACGCGTTGAACAAAACTCCTTGAATAGCCGTTTTTCTGGAGGTCAGCAAGTATGGTCTGTTTCTCCTGTCTTCTGTCTCTTTCCGACGAGCCACGATGAGTCGTTGCTCTAGACAAGAGAGTAGAGTACCACAGACGATCTTGTGACTCGTTGGGTGGTTCGCGAGGTCGAATCTCTGATGCCGGCATATGAAGCTCGAAAGACCCGAATCCTTCAGGCTGATAGATGTTGCCTGACTTTCAGGAATATCCAGATCGAAATCACACGCATCTCGTCTGCAGTGGCTTCGCTAAGCTTCACGGATACAGTCACAGCAACGTCCGCTTGAGTTCGTAGCTTTACGACTCACCGCTCCGAGCGCCGTCAAAATACCTACCGGACATAGCTCCCTTGTTGGAAATACGCCGACCCATGTGCTGAACACCGGCCACTTCGTGGAACGTGCCTCGCAAGTGAGACTCAGCGATGATGACACGTTTGTGTCTTTCGACGTTGTGTCACTCTTTACTAGCGTGCCAGTTCCCTTAGCAGTTGCTGCAGCCAGAGAGGTCCTCGAGAGAGACGAAACATTGGGCTCAAGAACCAGCCTCAGTGTAGATGAGCTATGCCGCCTTCTCGAGTTCTGCCTTGGCAGTACGTACTTCAGCTTCAAGGGTGAGATTTTCAAACAAGTCAGCGGAACGGCAATGGGCGCCTCTATTTCTGTAACGACGGCAAACCTCACAATGGAAGTGGTTGAACAGAAAGCGCTTAGCACTTTCGCCAACAGGCCAAAAGAGTTCATGCGCTATGTAGATGATTGTTTTTGCATCGTGAAGAAATCAGAGGTGAACAACTTCCTCGCCCACCTGAACTCCATAGAACCGGCCATCCAGTTCACTGTAGAATACGAGAGAGATGGAGTCTTGCCGTTCCTCGATGCTCTGGTGCAAAGGCAAGGAGACAAGCTGGGATTCACGGTCTACAGGAAGCCAACACACACCGGTCGCTACCTTGATTTTGACTCGAACCACCCAACGAGTCACAAGACGTCTGTGGTATCTACTCTCTTGTCTAGAGCAACGACCATCTGCTCGTCGGAAAGAGACAGAAGACAGGAGAAACAGACCATACTTGCTGACCTCCAGAAAAACGGCTATTCAAGGAGTTTTGTTCAACGCGTCGCCCGTCGACAATGCTGCACGCGCAACAACCATGGATCGTCGGGTGACACACAGCCCCGCCCCATCGCGCGCATCAGCGTCCCCTATGTAAAAGGGACGAGCGAGACACTGGCGCGCGTGCTCCGAAAAGAAGGGATCCAAGTGGCGCACAAGCCAGTTTCAACATTAGGACGGCTCATGCCAAGGCCGAAAGATCGCCTCCCAAAAGAGAAAGCACAAGGCGTGGTCTATAAGATACCGTGCGCAGAGTGCCCCGCCGCCTACATCGGTGAAACTAAATCTTTTCCCGAACGCATGCGCCAGCACAAGAACGATGTGCGCAATTTCGATCGCGAGCGTAGCGCCGTCGCGGAACATTGCGAGGTATTTGATCATCGGATCGACTTCGGGAACGCGCACGTGATAGACACGGAGCCACATATTCGAAAACGCCTGTTCTTGGAGTCGTGGCATATCCAGAACACACCGGGGAACCTTAACAGGTCCCTCGGTGCCCTACCATCTGTTTACGTCCATGGCCTGCGGCACGTTCACAAAACATCAACTCGGTAGAAGAGGAAGGAGAGGTCGAAGCTCGCGCTGTCCCATTCCATTTTTAGTCACCCCTGAAGAAGGAGTCAAGTCGACCCCGAAACGTTGGGAACTGTTTGTTTCTAAACTTTTGGTTTGAGTTTTCTTTCTTTCATATTGTTCCCCAAACCAGACAGATTTCTGTCGAAGATGTTTACTTTCAAGACAAAAATACGCCACAGACAGTGACTGCACACTGTCTCTTGTATTATGTATTTTCCGTGTGACCGCGACGTACGTAAGATGGTTCGTAGCCGAGACACCATAACACGTGGATCAGAATGTTGTGTTTACGACGCAGCAACCATGAGATGATACTTAACAAAACAAGATAGGTTTTGAGAGTGAAAAAAGAAAGACAAGGATTCGTTAAATGTCCGTTTTTTCTGTTTTCTTTTTTTTTTTTGTAGGAACAGAATAGTTGTTTGCTTTTTTCGCCGGGCGTTCGTGCTAGTGTTCCTTTTTCGTTTTTATGTTGGTACGCTTTGGGCCAAGTGGAACGTGAGAATGGAGCGTGCAAAAAGGAAGGTGGGCGTTAGTTTGTCGTCGCCTCCGTTTTTTTGAGCGGTTTATTTTTAGCGCCTTTAATGACGCTGTTACCACTTCTACGCACGATTGATGTTTGGAGGACACGTGCGGCCATGTCGTTTACGCACGACGGTAAAACTGGAAAGAACGTGAAAAAAAAAAAGAAAAAGAAAACACTTGAGACTTCCGTTCTAAAAATATGGTGTACCTTTCTTTATTTTTACTTTAGACTTGCTTTTAGGTCGAGCTCTCGCGCGACAAGTATACAGCTATTGTAATTTGATCTTTGGAGGCAGAACTAACATTTTAAGCAACGCAATTCCTGGAAATTATGCGATTTGTTGTGGATTCTTTTATGCGAGCCTGGCGTGTCCTGTACGTTATATATTCTTCTCGTATTCGAATAGAAAGCACGATTGAACCAAGCGTGCAAAAAAATAAGAACACTTCATTTTTTGTTTTGCAAATAAATTATTATTATTTTTTGCTTTGGCAGGCTCATGAAAAGCAGGACAACTTGCTCCCACAAAGCCCTCCTCTCTTTCCAATGTAGCAGAGCAGATCCTGGAGAGAACACGAGTCGACAGGATGGAAACAGCCAATCACGGGCGAGCAGAGAGCTTTGTAGGGAGGAGCTTTAACTGATTTCCTTAACCTTCAACAGTGTATATACCTTTTCTACGTGGGGCGCCGCCATCTCTCAATTCTGGAACTTCCGGTATGCGTGAAAACATCGCTTTCTTCTCGCCTCGACAGTAGAACGTGTTAACATTCTAACTGCAACCGTCAGTCATTCCTGCTATGACCCTTCTATACTTTTATACTTGTTCGGGGTTGTAATCTCTTGCTTTTTGTTCGGAACGCATACCGGATAGGGGGACAACTGGCTGGGTGCGAGGCTAAACGAAAAAGGTGTATAAATATAGGTGTAAACTCTCAAGTTAATAAAAACATAGGACAAATTATGTTTCCACAAGTTAGCTTTTCTTTTTACAATAAACAAGTTGCTGGCGATAATTAAGAAAATAAAAGTTCAACCGTAATGAGGGAGAAAGAGAAAGCATTGCTCAGAAGATCAGTGACGCCCACCAGGAGACGGAGTTTCGCTGCATGTGTCACGTAAATTGCCGTGGGAGATTACCGTATTCCAATTAATTCGAAAAATGTGCAAGAGCATGTTGCCAAACAAGGACTATTTTACAATCAAGTCAAACTTTTGTGGTTTTTTATTTTTTCATTACTTTTCATCTTTATGTCGACCTCGTTGACGATAACCTTTTCTTTCTTTTTCTTTTCTTTCTTTTCTTAAGAGCTGGCGCTATCTGTTAGCTGCTGCGTCAATGATCCACTCTTGACGTGTATTGGGCACGAACGCCGCGTCAGCTCTCGGCGTGGACCCGGTCCAACCGCAGCCTTCGCGTTGGAAGCAACACCCATAAGCTGGCGACCGCCCTTGCTGCTTTATAGGGTTATGGAGCCATTTAACAGTTCGAATAATTACACGCCCGTCTAAGTAAATCCTGCGTCCTGTGATGACTTGGAAAACTTCGACTCCCTCAGAGACAGTAAAAACGAATAAAAATAGTGAAGCAGGAGTTAATACTGAGTGAGGTTAAAATTATCTAGGAGGTTTTCAATCTTCTTATTCGGAGGGATTGCCATGTTCAATATCAGCTACAGATGTCTATTAATATTCAGCGTAATCCGGTCAGGATATCACCAAAAAAAAACACAAATAAAAACGTAGAAACGACAAGACGGTCATATTTATATTTTATGACATCGTATTTTCCCTTTGCACTGTCTTTTTTTTTTTTTTTTGCCCACTCGTGATGACGAGAAACGTAATTTTGCTTTGTTTTTTTGAAGGATACAGTCGAAATGAGCCAATACCGGTTTTAATTGGCGCTCGTTCCATCTAACTTAGCTAAAGGCCCAGTGATGCCGCTTTCAACCTAATGGTATATTTTCGTTCGCACAAGATTGAGATGAGATGTAGTATAGCTCTCGCAAATGCGACGGCCATATCTCCATCGGTCGCGAGGAAGCTAGCTGAATTCTTAATGGCGCTGGAGAACGGGCGAGGCGGTCACGCTTTATACAAAGTACCTCTTTCGCATCTTAAACATTTACCAACATTTATATGACTGTTTAAAAAAAGCTAGTTTCTTTTTTTTATTTTTTTTAACTTAGGGAACAAGGGTTTTAGGATTAGCTTTTACAATGCCGGAGGCGGACTGGTAACGTTTTCGCTAGCCACTCGTTTGCATATTTGAAGGCGCGCAATTGAAAGCGCCACTTTAGTCCGTTTTATGTTGTTGTTTTTTTTTTTTTTTTTTACTATAAGTATTTTGTTCTTCTGGCTAGCGTGACGCGCGCAATGTATTGGCTACTCGTTGCTCGTGGGGGGCGGGGCGAGCGACACGCAGCGGACTATTGTCTACCACTTGCGACACCAGAAGTGCGCAATCGAAATCTAAATATTGCGTGCCGTGCTGAGAACGCTATACTATCGTAATTTCGCGCCTGAATAGATAACGGTCGCCGCCTCGGCACCCCTAGAGCCCCAGAGGCCTCGTCAAGTCAAACGTTTTTGTTGTTTACTATTTTGCATTTGCAGCCTGTCATTGTCAGCTGAAGCCTGACATGAAATATTCGCAACTTTCACGACCTGTACGGGGGCGTACTGGCCCCGCCTATGGCTGTAATCTGGATGATCGTCGTAAAACAGCAGTACGAGGCTGGCTCTGCGACGCGTAAGGAATTCTAGTTTTGCAATATGCAAGCAATATTCAACTCTTAATTTTTTTTTATTTTTTTGTTTGTTTTTGTCAGGAGGGTGTATAGGCAAGCACATTTATTGTGACGTCAATCATCCAGGAGCTAGAAAGCGGCGCGATTCTCGCACCAAGGTACCACCATCGCTGAAAGTTGCCAATTAGATCGATCCATCGATTCGATTTATTTACGCGTTCATTTATTTATTTATTTTTAGTTCGGTTTAGCTAACTGTAAACTTGTTTCTGTTCAATAGTTGAGAGGTCTTTTCATTATCCGACCCGCATGAGATAACACAGAGACGTGGCTTATCAGTGAGCGCTAATATTTGATCGTGTACCCTGGGGCTGGGGGTGGATTCACGCGGCAGCCCCGTCTAGTTTGCGTCTGCGTCGCCGCCAGCGCGTTTCGTAGCGTCTCACAAGGAGCGCGACGTTAGCGGGCGCCGACGCCAAGACAGACGCGTGCTGCCGTTTTTGCGGCGCCTCTCTGTTAAGCTTCAGCGTGTTTGCCACTTGGGTGCGGGTCGGTCGGGGGTCCACCAACGATGACGTCATGCACAGGCCAAAACGCAAAATGCGCGAACCTCCCTTATATGGTACGCAGCAGACGACTCGGCGCGTCCAGCGATACAAAGAGCGTGCGCGCTCGAGCGCTGTCGTTTGCGTGAAATCACGGACGCGAATGTGTACGTTAGTCAGGTTCTACTCAGTTCAACTCTGGCCTCTAAACGGACAAAAAGTCGACACTGAAAACATAAAAAAAAAGAAAGTCGTTCACAGTGCGGTGATCTCGGTAGACCTTCGGTTACGCCCTTTCTGCCATTCGCATCTCGACTGTCCTTTCTGTAAAGCGCACATCCTTTCTATTGTGCCGCTTTCCGCTCCGAAGTGCTTTGTCGTATAAAAGCGTGTGTGAGTGGATCGTATGGCCGCAGAAAGCGTGGCCAGCGCGGGCGCGTGCTCAATCCATGCTTCGAGGTGACGGCACGAGCTCCCGCTAGCAAAGCGGAGCTCCAGTATAAGGTTATACTATAAAGCGGTATTCACACCAGGGTTGTTTTTTGTTACAGCGGAGCTGTTAAGGGCTAGGTTCCCCAGGATCGTGTCCGTGTATGTCGACACAAACCTCACCTGGACAGCTACCGCCATCTATAAGGGACGGCGGCAAGCACACAACCAGTATGGTTTCCGCCGTCGCTCGTAGATGGCGGCAACCTTTCCAGCTATAATAGAAGAATGGATAGTTGGGCGCGTTGGTGGGAATTCATCGTAGGAAACAGCGCGAAAAACAGACGACGACGAAGAAGAAGCACACAGTGTATCGAGTACAGCTCCGCTGGTGTTCCTTCTTCACAAAAATGGAAAGGCTAAACTTTTTTTGTTTTTGAGGAGGTATGTGCGTGACGTGAGTGATCGGCGGAACCAGCGGGACACTCTCCCCGACTCGCCCGTTCACACGAACGGCGGGGGGCCGAGAGGGACGCCAGTGTCATCGCGGGCGCATTTAGCGATCTTGCTCTCGATCAACACGGCTCGATGCGAGCTGACGAGAGTAGGAAAAATGGCGGCGTACGTGAGACGGCGATACGCGATTATGGCGGAGCAGCAGCACTGTTGGATGCAGAAGACGACCAACTGCTCCCTGCTCAAAAGAAAGATGCTTCTTCGAATGGGTGGATACGACGCGAAGGACGTGGGATCAAAAACCTGTTGTATGAGAGGAGCGGCTTGAGGACGGCATCGATGAATATCGAAGGCTCCTTCGGGTGTCTCGGACGGCACGGGCATGCAGCCCAAGCCAGAACGTTAGGCGATCCTGATACCACCGCCGGCAGTCTCGGATGGATGGATGGATGGATGGTGATGGCCATACTCTTTGTAACGGGAATAAGGCTTGCGCCACCCAGCTCAACACAGAGCAGCCCGATAGAAAAGCTCCCCGGACATCTCATCTATATACGTCAGCGCGGCTCCGCGCAAAAAGTGCGACGTTGTTACCACGTGACTTCATTTCCGGGAAGCGTGCGCGGATTTTCCGTGAATACCGCTTGAAACCTAAATTTTGGTTTTCGCTGTTTGTGCGCTACGTAGCTCGCGTCGGTATGCATGCGTGTAGCCGAATCCGTTTGTATGTTAGTGAGGCACGGCGTATGTGGTCGCGTACGTTACCGTTACCGAAAAGGTGTGTTTGTGTGTGAGGCCGCGCGTCGTCGTTTGTCTGTGCGAGTGCACGCACAGCAAATGAGCGGGAAGCACGTGCGTAATGTTGCCGTGTATGCGTGTGTGCCAGCGCGACTTCAGTGCGTGTGCGTAAATGGATGGACATTAACTCGTTCAATCAAGAGTGCAAGAGCGATGTTTAACAACAGACGTTCGAACCTGGGAAGTGAGCGACAGAAAGTCCGTGGCTGCACCTTATATTCCAGGATCAAAAATTTTAAACCAACATGCAAAAAGTTTTTTTTCTTTTGTAAGTCTCAGCCAAGTTGAGATTGGTGTCAATAAAAGAGGAGTCGAGTTTGACTTCAAAACAGAACTGTCGCCATACAACAAAAAAATACAGGAAGATTCATTGGTGGATCTTTTGGGAATGCGTTAGCATGACCCTTGGGAAACGCCACACACGTCCCCTTTGAGAATACGCTAACGCTGACCCCTTCACTTTTCTGTTTTGGCTTTCTCTTTTGCTTCCTCTATTTTTTGCTGCCTCTTTTGGCCTCGTTACGGGGTCAGTGTTAGCGTTTCTCAAAGGGGACGTGTGTGGCGTTTCCCAAGGGTCATGCTAACGCATTCTCTAAGAATCCACCAATGGATCTTCCTGTAATTTTTTTCACCCCTTTTCTGTACTCTGCCTGTCAGAGTACGTCGACGCCCTTGGATACGGTCATCCATATCACTCGTGGAAAGAACCACATCCATACCACTCGTGGAAGGAACCGCATCCATATCACTCGTGGAGAGAACCGCATCCATCGTTTTAACTACGCACACACATCACAGCCCACGCACCGCTACTACGGAAACCCAGAGCGAAGAACAACCGGCGACGGCAGAGCGGCAACTGAGCACGCCCGCATTCCACCGCGCCGCGGCGCGTCCTCCTCTCTGGCTCCGCGCCAGCTGTGCGACGCTGACTTTGACGAAAACGAAAGGGCTCGTTTTGACGAAAACCCGGCGGTGTCTGTCAGTTTGTCAGCGCCGGGGAGAGAGGGAGAGGTTGACGCGTGCTGACGTCAGCGCTTCGGACCAATGGGAGCGTCGCACGCGTCACCCTCTCCCCTCCTTCTCCCTCTCTCCCCGGCGCTGACAAACGAAAGACACCGCCGGGTTTTCGTCAAAACGAGCGTTCTAATGCTAACGCATTAAAAGGAAACTTTTTGTTGGTTTTTACGCTGCACGTGTTGCTTGCCAACGCTCTCGCCGACTTTTGTGAGGGATATACACCTGTACGTTTTGCGTATAGCCGGCCGAATGACAATATAGACACCACTTGTTCCGTGCATTATACACGCTGGAATGTTTCTCCTTTCTTCCAGCCAAGTGTCTTTGCACGGCGTTCCGTTTAAGAAAATGTAGTACAAGCACATTTTACTTTAATCATTCAGATATCTAACACCTCTATGCTTGCTATAGAACATACGTGTTACAGTAGAACCAGGGGAGAGATCGCTGTTTTCGAATCGCAGGATCGCCCATATGGCGCACCGCGCATTCTGCGAGGGCGCCCATCGTAACGGCTTAAGCGGTTGCACTCGCAGCACCTTTGCCGGGATTGGTTTGATGGGCGCCCTCGCGAATGCACACTGAGACCCTAACTAATCTCCCGGGGTCAGTGCGTTCGAGGCCACGATTGGGGGCGCCATTTTGTGGGAATTCGCGTACCGCCGCCGATACGCCGTTCCCCACGTGGTCCGTCAACAACCCGGAGTCCAGCCTGGTTCTTTCACGGGAGCGGGATTCCGCTCCCCGTTTATTGGTACATAAAAACACAACGCTACAAAACACTCAATCTATACTACAAACACACGCGACATTACTCAAATATTTACGAACGTACGTTAAGCCCAAAGCTTAACACAAAGAGGGCCCCTAGGCCTCGTGTCCCGCTATTGCCCGGAGAGCAGTTGCCTCGCCTCGGACGATCACATGGCGGTCGCCGCGGGGTCGATCGGGTCCCGAATCGACTCGCCGACGTGTTGCTCTCCTAGCCACTGGATGGCGCTGCAGGCGCCCCATGGCGGGTCGAGGAGAAACCTCCTCGCCCATCGGTCGATATATGTCGGGTAACCGGGAGGCAAGAGTCTCTTAGGACTTCCGGCCGGCGCTCAAGATAGGCAAGTGCAAGCAACTGCTCTCGGGCAATAGCGGGACACGAGGCCTAGGGGCTCCTCTTGTGTTAAGCTTTGGGCTTAACGTACGTTTGTAAATATTTGAGTAATGTCGCGTGTGTTTGTAGTATAGATTGAGTGTTTTGTAGCGTTGTGTTTTTATGTACCAATAAACGGGGAGCGGAATCCTGCTCCCGTGAAAGAACCAGGCTGGACTCGGGTTGTTGACGGACCACGTGGGGAACGGCGTATCGGCGGCGGTACGCGAATT
>JAZHYW010065803.1:0-10540 GCA_037355805.1 Ixodes ricinus
CCTGTCAGACGGCATTCTAAAGGTCCTTTTCACATAAACTCCTTTATAAAATCGGCCAATCTGCTCGCGATGTTGAGTGCGCACGTGCCCTACGGCGTGCGCCGGTTCGCCGATTTTATAAAGGAGCTTGTTCTAAAGGCCTTTAAAATGCCCGTCTCACAGGGGTATATCTGCTAACCGCATGCTCGGCTTCCTCAAAAGAAACTTCTCTCTTGCACCGCTGTCCTCAAACTGCTCCTTTACAAATCCTTTGTTCGCAGTAAGCTCGAATACGCAGCCACTATCTGGGATCCTGCCAAAACTCTCGCATTATCACTAGAAGCCTTTCAAAACGTTCCGTTCGTTTTATACTTCGTAACTAACATCGCGCATCGAGCACGTGACAGCGATGAAAATGACTTTAGAGCTGCCTGACCTCTCCCTCCGCGAAAAAGTATCCCGGCTTCGCTTATTTCATAAAGCCTACCACCATAACCCTTGATCATTACGTCAGCATCTCTTAACACCATCACCTTATCTCTCATTCGTGTCGATCATGGAAATAAAGTAGGCATCCCCCTTTGTCACTCATCAAGTTTCAATCCGTCTTCTATACCCACAACATCTCTGGGTTGGAATCGCTTTCCCGCACCTAATACCGACATATAATCAAAAACGCCGAATGTAAAAAAAAAAAAAAATGGGTTGTGTGTATACAGCCTAGAACTTAGTCTGCCTCAACGGACGACGAGTTTCCCAGCTGTAGATAAGCAATTCAGCCAGTGCGGTACAACCGCTAACCTGGGGTCTTTAACGTGCACCGCGCAGTAGTGATACACGACCGCACGCCGTATACGATGCTCATCCAGATCGAAACGGGCAGGGGTGGGGATTGAACCCAGGATCCCTGAGTTCTGCAGCGCGAGCTTTCGCCGCCGAATGTAAAGATGCCATTTGTGAGTTTGTTTTGTGGTCGGATTAACAGTTTCGTGTTACGTTTGTCTGCTTCTGAATAGTTTTATGTACGTGTTTAAATGTTTAGTTTGTTTTATATTCATCTGCCTATTTTTTTCTGTGTAAATTATCTAGGTTTTTTGTTTGTTTTTATTTTTTGTAATGTTTTTTGGGGTCTCGAGGGAGCATATAAATCAATAAACCTATATGACGCAGAACGCGTGCCCACCGATGCTGTCTAAAGCCGCAATGTGATTGGCTGCTGAGGGATATTAAGATGCCCAAATCAAAACACGCTACGGTCTGCGATTTTTTTATTTTATTGTTTTAAGTTTTTGGTGACAAGTCGGCACCAACGACTAAGAGTAACATCGAAGTTCTCAAGCGTCTTATCAGAAGCCCTTGAAGTCTCGGAGGACGTTGATTTAGGCGGAGGCTTGCTGTCAAACTGCAATAAAAAAATAATAATAAAGAATTCTGGATTTAAGTACGGACCAAAAAAGAGATCATTATGTATGCGCAATTTAAAATTCCTTGCACGTGTGCTTCATATAAAATAAAAATTGAAAAGATGGAGATTTAAAGAGCAGCTAAATTAGAAGTCGCGGCACACAACACCAAAAGTGTTTGTGCCGCGACTTGAGAGTGTTTCCAACCGCTCGATCAGTGTCACGTGGTTGATGGTCCGCGTTTGCAACCAGGCCCGAGCGTCGATCGTCTGTAAGCGTCTCGAAGCTTGGGCTCAGCCTGTCTGCACGCTAACCTCTTCGCCACTCAACGACACGCGCATGCGCAGTAAGCGTCCGCTATATAAACTTCCAGAGCTCTCCGTGGTTTCAGTTGCTTCCACTCTCGAATCGAGGCTCTCTTCTCCAAAAGTAATCAGGCAGCGACGCCTGGATTGCTTTAACCGACCAAATTCATGTAAAGGTGACAACAAAAAAAAAATTTAAAAAGACGACGGGAGAAATGGGAAAGGTGGGTGCTATGATAAAGTGGCGCATGCGTAATTGCGCCGCTTGCGAAATTCTTAACCCGCGGAGTCCCGCGTAAATTTAACGCTGCGAGTCGCGCGTTTAATTTAAGAGCCGAGCGACGGCTGGCTCCCCCCCCCCCCCCCCTTTTCTGCGCTGCCCTCCTGCCGCATTCTGATCTGCAATCAGATTACGGGGAACGATTCCTACCTGGCAGTTGCGACGCAGCCTTCCCAATTTAGAGCCGCTGCGGCTTCGAGGGCCCCCGTTATAGGTTCCAGAATTCCAGTTAGGAGTCGAATGTCTGCCCCATTATCGAGGAACTTCGGCAGTAGCTTCGAGTAGTTTCGAGTATTCCTCTCTCTTTCTCTCCAAGGTCACAGCTTAGGTATGTTCAGTCTAAGCTCCCCTTACTACCAAGTAGACACTTGAAAGCCACCGCACGTTTTTTGTCTTCTCTCCTGTACTTCGATCGCTTTGGTGCAATGGGACAAGTATGAGGTCTTGTTTACACATAGTAAAGTCACTGACTAGGGGGAGAACGGCAGGACTTCTCTGCCGTTCTCATTCTGGCAGTGACTATAGTCACTGACAAGTGACTGTAGTCACTGACACCTAGTGGCTGGAACAGAAAGTGGCGGTGGCACGTTCGTTCCCCAGCCTTTTGGAGCGAATCGGATATTCACAGCGCCCGGCATTCTAAACACGAAGCCGTTAAGTGTGTTGAAAAACACGCGAGGAAAATCGTGAGTCGTGACTACGGCTCTTTTTATTATAATTTTTTTTAGCAAACAACAAATTACTTTTTTTTTTCTTTTTTTAGGGATTTTAGTGTCACTGAGAGAGCCTTCTCACCCAAATAAAATAGAGATCTTTTTTTTCCCGGAAAATAAGGAAGACAAAAAGTGAGCGACAGCTCATGAGTAAAACGAGAAGTTCTTTGACACCTTAATAATCCTTTCTCCTCCGATTAACTGGGAAACTACTTCAGAAACAGAAACCAAAGAAACTTATCATTCGTCTGACGCAGAATGTTTTTTTCATTTTCCTCTTGGGCCGTACTGTTATATTTCCGACGTTCTCTATTACCTCTTTAATTTGACACACAAAAAAAGTGCAATTCAAATGTAGACGCTTTTTCTTTTTTTTTTTTTTTTTTTGGGGGGGGGGGGGGAGAGCGACTTTTATACTCGCTGACAAATGGAGAAACTTGGGTCGTGTGAAGTCCCGAACTTCTTCTTATCGCTCAAGGGCCTGTGAGTGATATTACGGCAGTAGCCAATCAGAGCACAAGAAAAAAGAATGCGTTCTCCCACTGGGGGCGGGGGACATATACGAGGCGGATGTGACAACGCGCCCATCATAATAACTGCAGCACAGGTGTTCATCGGGAAGTTTCCGAAAGAACAGAAGCTCCACAGCTCTCTCCGTTGATGGTACGTGTCAGCGAGGTGAAGCCGCTTTTGTTTACACTCGTGTTCTGAACTTTGCTTTCTTTCTCGCCCCGCCCCGCGTTCCTTACGTTGTCGGTGACCATTGAGCCTCGAAATAAGCTACGCTTCGGACTAAGGACATTTCAGACATCTTTGCGCTTGAAAACATTGTTGCCAGTTGTCTGAAGCTTTTGTCTGAGATCGCAGGAAACGCTTTTCCGTCCTCCGCAAATGTTAACTCACGCACACGCGCGCGCAGGGGCGGATGCAGGAATTTCCTTAAGGGGGGGGGGAGGGGGGAAGGAAGGTGTTGGTCAGCGTACTATATGTTTAGGAACTCCCTCCCCTCTCCTCGTTTTACGCCCTAAATTTTACGCATGCAGAAATCAAGAGGGGGGTCAGGACATCTGGACCCCCTCTAAATCCGCCCCTGCGCGCGCGTGTGTGGTTTGTGTGCGCTCGTGTCCTCAACGCTTTTCACAAATGCTCCGTTTAACTTCACTGCGATGCTTACTTCAATAGAGCCTCAAAAAAAAATTCCAGCAACATTGGTGGTTGCCTATTTTTTAAAGGGCGGGAGGAATCATGTGTTTTTGTCTTTTTAGACTTAGCTTAGGTGGCGCAAGCTACCACACGGTACAAAGGGTATAGCCATTAACATCCATCCATCCATCCTTAGTCACGGAGCGTGTAATTGGATCCGACTCTTCGCCGAACGCTGACTTAGCTCTCGTGTCCAATAGATGCTCACTTTTGAAACAGGTCTATATTTTATTTATAATAGTGGTTTCTACAATTGGAGACCACATCGATCGCAACCAACCCTTCGGGGGCTGCTCGCTCTGTTGTTGTGTCTCGGTCATACGAAAGCAAAATCTGCGCGCCTGTCTGTCTAAGACAGATGGAGTGCTGAGGCGGATGTACCTTTAGCAACGACAGCAATGCCAAAACGCCGTTTACGCTTGCATCATCTTGTACGTTCTCAATCGACGCAGAACGTGTCGAAGGTCACCACGAAAAGCACCGCAGAAGCGCTACATTTTGCTTTCCGAAAGGCAGAGCGAACGCCACAATGAAAGGAAGCTAGTTTCGTTTTCCGTTTCGTGCCGCCTCGCGGATGAGCCTCCTCCGGCCCGGCCTCCCTCCGTGCCGGGTTTTAACCACAGCCCGCGCCGCGCGAACGTCCTTTCCTCGGGCATTCCCTCTCACTATCCCTCACCGCTGTCGCTCCTCCGTGCGTTCGTCGTCTGCTAACTTCGGGGTGGCACGTCTTCCGTCATCCTGCGCCAACAAAACTTTCTCCGTTATTATCGCTTCTCTTCGCTTTCTTCCTTTCTTTCTTTCTTCTTTTTTTCCAACGCCTCTCGCGCAGCGGTGCTCTCAACGGCCACGTTCAAACAACGCTTCCCTCTTTGCTAGTGTCGGTGTTCGAGGCACCACGAGCAGCGGTGACGCCTGAGACAGACGAGCAGCAGTGCATCGGATTTCCGGCTTGATTTCTTTCCCGATAAACAAGAGGACTTTTTCGTCTACCGAGTCTGAAGGGAAGTTCTGTCGACTTCGAACTCTTCCGCTCCAGGGTCGTCGGTACCTACGGCACCTCTTCTTAGTCTCCGATGTGCCGATTTCTCAACACCCTCCGACAGTGCACTGTTGTCTGGCGCCAAGGAACCGGTAGTGTATAGTGCTGCCGGTGTAGTGGTGCGCACTCAAGCACGAGTTCAACCGGCTGAGCAGACTGAACAACCGCTTCTCTTCGCGTAGTCCTTCGAACTCGGTGTTCTTCGCTATCGTGTGATCACTGGCCCAGTTTTCACGTTGGATCAGCCCCGATATCGCTCTTGATCGTGGTGACAACGACATCGTCATTGTGCATCGTTGTTGAGAAGGTGTTGGGTTGGGTTTTATTTCTCGGGCGGGGGTGTGCTGCGGCTCCTGCGTCCGACGGCTCGCGGTGGAATATAGTGAAAGACGCAGACGATCGACTGAATTTGGTGGTGGTGGACGGGTCACTCGGTGTGGTGTTTGTGAGCGTGCCAGGTGTTTGTGTGTGATGCGCGATTCTCGGAAGTAGATTATTTCGGATTTGAACTCACCTCATTGAAGTTTGGGATTCCCCTTGGTGAATATTTTATCGCATCACCATGGCTCGAGAGTCCGGTCTTCACCTTCCGCGAACATTGAGCACTAGTGCGCTCAGGATCAAGACCCGATGTTCTTTCTGGGATAAAATGAATGAACTTCCTTCGCGGAAACTCTTTATGAGGTACGTGTTCTTTTTAGTCTTTTTTAGGCTTTCGTCTTTGATGCCATTGTCATTCTTTTCCGGTGTGATGTTCTCACTATCCGTCGCAAAAGAAAACCGTGCTTTCTTTTTTTTTTTTTTTCTTTACGCGCACAAGATAGTGATTTTCCTCAAAGTAAAGAATTTGCAGGAATGTCGAGCGTTGGAGACCAAAAACCTGTTCTCTTGTCACTGCGGTGTTTTAGTTTGAATGGATATTTCAAATCTAAGTGATGCGCGACTGCCGAATAAATGAAGAAATACGGGACAACGCCGGGTCGCGCCGCGCCATTCAGAACAGTACGTATTTGCTACACTGCCTTCTGTGGGTTTATGGTACTACATTGATTGCCGCATACCATACCAACACAGCTCATCCTTGCATCAGCAAGCTCAGCGACATATTTCGAGCACTGACTGGCGCTTAATAGCGCTGTGGTAAATGTTTGACCAGGCTTTAATGAAGACTGTATTGTTAGTTTTCTTCTTTTTTTATCAATATACCCGTTCTTTCAATTGAGCGCGAAAAAGAAAGGGGGGGGGGGGTCCGTATATCCAATGGATATTTTGTTTTTGTTGGTAGTTTGGGGAGCACTCTGAAGATAGAACATATGGGTAGAACAAAATCTCGTCAAACTAACTTTGTCCTCACTTCGGAGAGTCAGACTACTCCCACATAGTACAAGAGACACGGTATTTGTTCGATCCAGACATGATGGCATAATTAATAATAATAATTCGTTTATTTCCATCTACATTGATGGTGGAGGTCGAGGGAAAGAAGCTGTGAAATACAGCTTGACAAGGCCCTCGACCCCCTACATAGGCACAACGGCAGAGGTACAGGAAAAAATGCTACTTCATGCGAAAGTACAAAACGGGTGGATAATATACGCACACAACACACATAATCAAAGAAGATTGAAGAATCCTAGAAATATTAAACAAACTGCCAGATCACTGGTATTTTACCTATCTAGGTTTACAAAATATTCTCTAAGTTGCTTAAATGACATCCTAATCAGATCCAACTCACTAGCATTAAGCTGGTTGAGCAATTTAGGCAGCGTTTATCTAATCATCTGAGAGCCGTCATTTGTCCTCCGCGCCACCACCTCCCAATGTTCTGCGTGACGAGTGGGGTAAACCGGTTCCTTCACAGATAGATGTGCCACATTCGTAAGAAGACGCGTGTGTCTGTAGCTTTCCAATTTGAATGTATTGCTAAGTCTATAGTTGTATAAATTGTATATATTAATAACGCGGAGAGCCGTAAACAGACCAGCTGTATGAGAGTCAAACGGGACGCCACCGATAGACCTCAACACCCTTTTTTGCAATAAAAGTATTTTCTCAAGATTGAATAATGTAGCTGAGCCCCAGACGAGATGGCAGTAATTTAAGTGGGAATAAAACAGTGAATTATAGATTAGTAACTTCACATTCTTTGGCAAAATTGATCGATGACGGTATATTAATCCAGCTATTCGTGACAGTTTAGGGATTATAAAATTAATGTGATTGTCCCAGGACATATTTTCAGAAAAAATTACTCCCAGTGCCCTGAAATGACTCGACTCAATTGAGTTGAATTTAGAGTGATATCTCGCGTTAGTCTGAACGATTTACCTTTGGTGTAAAAAAGTACAGCTTTCGTTTTGTTTATTTGTAATGAGTTCTCCCGACTCCAAATTTCCAGTTTGAACAACGTCAGATTTGCCATGTCTACTACATCGCAGTTCTCTCCCGAAATAAGTATTGTTGTATCGTATGCATAGTTTACAAATTACCTGCGCACATCCTTCAATAATGTTCGAAGCATGTTTGCCTCACACGTGTGTTGCTTCGAGTGTGTCCGCAGACAGTTTTTGTACGACCAATGTTGACAGGTCGGCCATACAAGGGCCGCAAATTGCCGAGTACGAAATTATGTGTTATCAGTGTGACCGCGGTTTAACGATCGACGCTAGACTCTGGTATCTTTGGCTCTAGGCCCACGTTCCGTTTTGCGTAAGTCCTTCTTCGGAAACCACCTTTGTCGAGGTCACCTGATCTTGCACGCGCTGTCTCGACGGCGGCAACCTCCTGCAAGTCGGGCTTCAGTGCGCCGCCATTTTCCTCAGTGGGGTGCGCTTGGGCCTGGCCATAATCCGATTACGATGCCTTAGCAAGGCTTCGTAATCGGATTACAGCGCGTCCAAGCATATGGCGACTCCAGCGAAACCGACGCCGCGTAGCGGCAACGCCGAGAAGCTCAGGAGAGAGGTCGTTTCGACTCTGTCGTCTGCTATCGCTACTTGGTTCCCGCAGGTAGGATTTAAACGAACATCGTTTCCAGTAATTATTTTTATGCCTCCGCCGTGTCATTCCTACGCACTGTCTGGAAGAAGGATTCTACCGTCGAAAATTCGCTTTGCTTTCATATGTAACATCGATTTTACGCTGCACTGGAAGAAATTTATGGTGGTCCGCGTGCTGAGCGACGAAAACGACCTCCTTTCGTCCGCCATTTTGTCTGACCAGCGAATACCCCGTCTCACTAAAACCGTGCAGTACAGTCAAAGCCACAGGCATCAGGCACGTAGCCAGGATTTTGTTTCGGGGTGGGCCCGCCCATGACAAAATGCTGTTTGAGTGGGGGGGGAGGGAGAGGAGGTCCCAGCAAAATGGAAGATTTCGGGGGGGGGGGGGGCCCGGGCCATGGGCCCCCCCCCTGAATACGTGCCTGGCCACAGGTAAGAGAGCGTGTCCCTAATTATTTTTGGAGAGGAAGGAAAGGAGGTACAGGAGAGAGAGAGGCTGGGATTCCCAGCCTTTCTCTCCTATTCCTCCTTTCCCTGTTCTTGAACAGTTTGGGATACGCTCTCTCCCCTGTAGCTTTGGCTGTGCTGCACGCTTTTCGTGGGACGAAATACAGGCAAGATGGCGCCGCTCTGAGGCCGGACTTGCAAACGTGTATAGGTGGCGCCACTGCCGGTGTCACGTAGCCCACGTTCCTCTGTCTAAAAAAGGGGCGTATTCTGTCGCAATTCATCGACCTTCTTTGATTACCGCGGTCATTAGGGACTTTTCGTAGGCTAAAGCTTCGCTTTGCTAGCGGGAGAGCTCGTGCCGTCACTTGGAAGTATGGATTGAGCACGCACTCACTGGGCCCGCCTACTCAATACTTCCATTGAGAAGATGAGAACGGGGGGGAGGGGGGGGTGTTCTTTAGTCACGCACTCACTGGGCCCGCCCTGCGCAGCGTACGATCTACTCACATACTTCCGTTGAGAGTGTGAGAACGGCGGGGGTGTTCTTTAGTTGTCCCGTTTCCAGCGCCATCTTCCCGCCTTCGATAACGCTTAGGCGTCTTCTCGTGAGCCTCGAGCATGCACACGCAACCGAAGCACGACGGAGGGCCTCGCCACACCCTGCGTTTCTTAATCTGTCGGTACATATACGTATACATAGCAAATTAGCAATTAATGTACTTCATATTCATTGTTTCTCTTTCTATCTTGCATTTTTGTCTTCTCATGTTTCTCACAGTTAACAAAGAAAGCCACTGCGGCTTGAAGCCACGCTCTTTCGTCCCTGCCGAAGTAATATTTCGCCACTGCCCTTTTTTTCTCCTCACCCCCGTTCACCGGTTTTGTTTTTTTGGGGGGGTTTTGATAAATATAGTAGCTCCGGTGTTGTGTGCCAAGCAAGCCACTTTCATCTCGTTTCACCCTTCTTTCCGTTCACTCGCCGTCCCCTCTCGCGGATGCTGATGGATTGAACAACTTCGCCAAAATATTACTATCTTTTTTTGAACTGCTGTTTATTTTTATTTATTTGTGCGTGTATTTGTACGTGTGTGTTTGGGGGGGGGAGGGGGGGGCTTACCGGTTTCATATATGCAATACGACCGTCTGCCCGTTTCCATACTTCCCGAATCGCCTCGCTCCCCAATTCTCTTTTTCTTTTTTTTTTGCATGCAGTTTTTTTTTTTTTTGCTTTTAGGAACGAAATATGCGCGAACGTACCGACGTCGTAAACTACGTTGCCTCGAACGCGTTTCCGACCGGTGTGTTTACCGCATCCAAAAAAGTAGTCTCCTCCATTTCCTTCTGATGACGTCGTACAAGCGTCACGCTGTCGCCGACCACGATCCTGGCGGCGTCAGGGCAGCGGTGGTGGTTCCGGCAGACGCCCGTTCTGCCGCAGGTCGCTGTCCAGCTTTTGACAGGCCACGGTAGTTTCGGCAGCCAGGAGTTGGGACGCCGCGACGACGGCGACACTCGCGTCCCCTCGTGCCTTTCGCCGGAACCACTACGACCAACCGCCAGGATCGCGGCAGCCGACACTCCGGATTCTGTGACGTCATTCGTCGCCACTCTGGGAGCTCAACGCACAAATCGGATAACTAATGAACCGACACCGGAAAGGAAATAAAAAAGAAAGAAAGAAAATGAGGAACGCACAGTACAGCCCCTTCCTATAGTTCAATACGGGAGAATATACACACTATAGAGCGACACAAACATGCCTAAAAGTTAGAATTAGTATGAAAATATTCGGTTTCTGAGAATGGCATCGCAGCAGGTCTCTCCATATGTGTCTTCGAAAAGGATGTAATACGAATGCTGACAACAGTAAGCTGCAGGAACTGTTCTGACCGAGATAAACCTTGGCTTTTTTTCTTTTTTTTTTTTGTCAGGCGCTTTTTTACGACACACTTCTCCACTTTTTTTTCCTCCGGCCTCCCTAGCTTCGTGTGTTCTTAAAGTCGCCGTCCAACCTAAGCAGAACGCAGGCGTGACGTGTCCCTGCGAGTATCTCATATTGTCCACTCCGTGGACAATATAAGATAATCTTATATTGTCCATGGATTATTATGAACAACCGATAATAAGAACGCCTGAACGAACGTAGAAACGTGAAGCAATCAT
>JAZHYW010065804.1:0-24257 GCA_037355805.1 Ixodes ricinus
TCCCGAGTCTTTAGGACAAGCTAATTTACACCCTTTAGACGGCGAACGTTTTCAGTGTGTATGCATTCGAACGTGACACGACTGGGTACTCGAAGATGCTTAAAACACACACACAACAAACAGACGAACGGGCACGTGTGCATACACGCTAGCGCCGAGAGAGACACACGCACACGTGCACTGCGTGACACAGTTACGCGACCGCCCCATCGGCGTTTTTATCAGTTTCCCCGGACGAGATAGCGACGAATATCAAGTTTCAGCGCCTAACGTTGGAAAGAAGGATAAGCGCATTCCACTGCACCCTACTACAGTCGGTGACAGCAGTAGAAGTTCCGTCCTCCAACATGCGCCCGTCGCCTTCCATCGTGCTTCGGCCGCTTGTGCGCCGATGTGTTACCTACTGTAGAGATCTCGCTCTCAAGGTGGAGCTCCTGCTCCACGGTACTTAGCCTGTCATCGACAGACACGGTTTCATAACTGTCTTCCAACTTAAAAAAAAAAAGTATTAAAAATCGGCGCTTATTTTTCGTGCTTACTGAGCTTCGCTGCATATTTAGAGAAAAAAATCAATTCGAGCAACCGCAGATATTGGTACATTGCCCGGAAGAATTATATAGGTGGCAATAATACCGATATAACACTAATCAATACTAATTGGAACCTCCAGAATGTATACTTTCGATTCTTAAACCCGACCTAGAAGAACTCACTATTTGTAATAGCGTCGGACTCACAGCACACAGCTACAACAAAAACACACACTACTACACACACACACACACACACACACACACACACACACACACACACACACACACACACACACACACACACACACACACACGCCCGCAAAAAACAAAGCAAAAAAAACGGTAATTCAGAACTTCCATTTTCACTTAAAAAAAAGCACGCGATAATTTACAATTTTCCTTACGCCTTCCGTTTTCCAAGAAAAAAGAAAAAAAGAGAGAGAGAGGTGACGTTTTGCGTGTACTCACGTGGGAGGTACGTCTTTGGTGAGATGCTTGATGTTGTTGAGCACGCTGCGCAGGGAGGCCAAGATTTGAGCAAACGGAGTGACGATCTGGTCTTCGCCGTGCCTGCACCAGACACGGGAGACGCTGTAATTAGGCGCCGGAGGCACGCGGTAGCAGTCACGGCACATGGCGATCGAACGGGCGCCTGAGCAATGTCCGGCCAAGCGCCAACTGCAGCCGACGACACACACGGCGCCTCGCGTAGGCCGGGTGACGTTGCAGGCGTGGGAACCAATCGCAGCGGCCGACGCTGATCGTCGGCGCCGAGGTACAAGGTAAAACCCCGCGCCGAGTCAGTGCGATGCCACCTAGAAGACAAGGCCGGCGCCTTTGTCCCCAAAAACGTCATCACTGAGTGCGTTTCGCAGCGTCTCGGCGTTTCTCGTCGAGCTTTAGCGTGTTTTGCCGGTTTGGGGTCGAGTCGGGGACCCACCAATGATGACGTCATGCATGGGCCTTGCCTTCTAGGTGGTATCGGTTGACACCAAAAGACAACGTCGATTGACTTTTTTTTTTTTTTTTTTTAGAGGACGCGGAGGGTGATACGCGAAGCTGGATGACGTCATACAGGGTCGTGCTACAGATATTGACCATCCGGTATTTCGAGTGCGGTGAGAGGATATCTTAGAGATTAAATAGGTTTTTTTTTCTTCTTCGTATCTTGATCATTACGTCGCACTCACACTCGACACGGACAATCCGTTTCCGAAAAAAGAGTTCTTAACTGCTCGACTGCTTCAACCGCTTTTTTTTTCCCCACTGACTACACACGTGGGATACAATGTGCAGTTATAGAAAAACAACTGGAACGTAGCAACGTGTTCATGTTGATGACAATGACCACTTCACGGGCCCAGAAAAAGACAAAAGAGACCTTGTCTCTCTGGGGGATGACGTAACTCTCCTCCCCTCCCCTCCCTCCCTCCCCCTCCCCCTCCCCTCCCCTCCCCCCCCCCCCCCCCGAACACACACGCTACATATTCCACATCTACACTCAGTGGTGTTACAGTGACTGCCGTTGTGTTACGAAGTGTGTTGATGTGTATTACTTTCTTCTGTTCGACATTGCACTCTCAAAAATACAAAGTAGAATCAATTAAAGATCACAACAAGCACAAGGATGAGTGCCTGTGTGTGCATGGGGGAAGGAGGGGGAGGGGAGTAAATTACATAGAATCTTCGCATATTACAAAAATATATTCCTTAAAAAAAAAACGCCGCAATGCAATGTTGTTTTATTTTCCCCTTTTCTTGAACGAAAGATTTTACACGTTAAGGAATTATTAGCTTTTAAGTACACTGCTGGTATAATTGAGAAAGCTCGAAAAAAGTCCTGAAATGCGGATTAGGGCTGTCCAAACAGTGAGAATTAAAAAAAAACGAGTGAAGCCATATAAATCCGCCCTAATACGTCTAACAATCCGCCTCCGCTTCTTTTTTTTTTTTGTAATTGAAGCAATTTTTTAATGTTTTTTTTTACCAACATTTGCTTTTGTTTTTGACGAAGGCCTAAAAGCATACTCATGATCACGCGGGTTCGGACATGCCACTCACAGATGGACAGGCAATGGGCCAACACCGCCTTGAAGACAGGGCCGTAGTGCTGAGGTTTTTGCGTGACCAGCAAAGGGCATCGATTGGAAACGAGTGCCATGTCGGCGCTCGGCATCGAGTCATGTTTGAGCCTGAACGTTGACGCAATCGCCGTGTCCAATCAGTGACAAGCGTTGGCCTTCCCTGATGACGACATCTCGACCAGCACTACGGCCTTGTTATCTAGGAGGTGTCGAATAGGCGCACCATTGGCAGGGCGTGTGTGACGTCAAGTCTGACGAGGCACCGACGTCACAGAAAAGGCGAGGAGGAAAACCGTAACGTTTGCCTGGATGATGTCAAACAAAAAACAGAATGCCGGGACTTCAACTTCACTTCATGATACGGGGCGGTGAAGTGTCGATTCACGCGTTCTGCAAGTACCCTGTTTCGACAGCAGGCGGACCAATTTTTGGAGTGCAGACTCTATAAGAGAAAAAGATGCGACGAAGCAACGGCTACCGAGGCAAACGAAAGACGGACTCCGGCAGCTCATTTATCCCAGTGGTAGTCTAGCGGAATGCATCGCACGACACAACCAATTACCATTACGAATGAAAGGCAAGTATCTCGAGGAAAAAGACAAACAAAAAAACGTTCACTTTGCAAATCGGGTTGAAAATAAATATAATACACATTCTTTCTGTGTGTTATATATGGCTGCTACATTCCTTTTATCTTTTTTTTAAAGTAAAAAAAAAAGAATTAGAGAATATATTTTTTATTTCGTTCCCGATTCCTCCCTAAGGCAATCTTCGATCCCCATTGAAAATTAAGGAGCGAGGGGAGTCGAAAAACCTCTTCGTCCAAATGATTCGCGAATTCCCCACGAGACGATTCCTTCTTTCCCAATCTCGGGGAAGTACCTCTTCCTCGCAGCTTCCGAAAACGACGCGGCACAAAGGCGTAGTGTGTCGTATTCGGCGTCGAGAGATCTCCCCGGACCACTTAGCCGGATGAAAACTATGTCTGCCTGGATTTACGAGTGTTTCCAACTGCCAGGTGGTCGGGGTCACGTGATTTATGGGCCGCGTTTGAAATACATGTAGCGAGCAGCGTCTTCGCTTCCTCCTCACCCCGAGGGGAACAAACATGCGCACCTGCAATCAATCTGCGCAGTAGGCGTCTGGTCCGCCATTAAGTTGCAAAACGCTCTCCGGGGTTTCAGTTGCTCCTCTCTTAAATATAGCCTCTCCATTTCTAGAAATCGGTGGTCGACTGCGGCGCACTCGCGCGGGACTCGCTTGTAAGTTGTATCAAACCATGCTGCGTTAAGGAAGAGTGTTGGGTTTCAGACTGCTCAAAGGAAGACCCGGGGAGTAAACGCCTGGTTTGCTCACGACCGAGTTCTTGCGATTTCTTACGACGAGAGAACACGCAGCGCCATCTGTGAGGTGTCCCTGCAACTGCGTTTTTCACTAGGGCGAAGGTTTTGCGGTATTTGCGAGATAAAATGTACGTACTATCTACGAGCAACGGTCGTTCATAACATTCTCAAAGATTCTTCCAGAAAAAAAATATATACGTGCAAAAAAAAGTAAGGAAGTGGAAGTGTTCCACGGTTACCCGACAGATGGCGCCAGCGTGTTCTCTCGTCGTCAGAGATCAGCAAGAGGTTGTACGGCAGTCAGTCGTAAGCGGTAGCGATGGGGCGTTTACACAGGCGGTGCTCAGTATGAGCGTGCGTCATTTCCTAGACCCTAACGACAAAAAAAAAGGTTCCCTCTTTTGCAGAACACGGAGAGAACTAACTACGGCAAACGAAAGAAAGATCCCAGCAAATGACAAAACCCAGAATACGACAAAAAAGAAAAGAAAAAAACAACAGCGTTGCAGCTCAAAAATGTGAGGCATCTGCAATGCACAGTTTCACGCGTTGACATCACGCTCAACTCCCAGCGCAGACAGTTTTTATTTTTTCCCCTTATTTTTGAGGGGGTGTAAACATATTTTTATCTCCCCTCCGTAGAGTGCAGCGACTGGCTGTACCAAGTGCTTTGCGGGAAAGTACACACGGATTTCTTAGCGTTACTCGCGAAAGAACACGTTACATCTCAGAGTTCCGCGTTTCTATAAATAAAACGCCCCGCCAAAATGGGGGAGACAAAAAGATCGCCGGCTATATTCTTTGTTAATTCAAATTAATTCAAAAGACTCAAGATTTCGCGCTCACAAAAGATAAAAAAAAAAGACACTGTTTTGTCAATGAGCTTTAGAAGAGCACATGGTCAGTGGTCCTGAGGAGATATGCCACTTCAGTATCCTTCGAAATCTATAACCACAGACAAAAAGGGGTCTGCGCTTTAGAACGTCGAAGAATTGCTTCGGGACAAGTCATGGCACCCGGATTTTATTTATTTTGTTTTTGCATTTTTAAGATATAAGGACACCGTAAAATAAACTTAAAATTTCCAACAATAAGAAAGCTAAAAAAAAGAAAAATCCACTCCGACAAAGCCTGACTTTTCGGCGAAACATAAAACTCCGAAACACGCCCTCCAAATTTCACGAAAAATAAACTCCCCAACTTTTTCCCTTAAAAATCGTTTTTTGATTACCAAAAATTTGATTAGATGAAGAGCTCAGCAGGAAGACGAATCGAATGCAATGAAAGACAGCGGTAAATTTGATAACGATCTAAAGAGAAGAACAAACTTCGCAAGAGGGAAAAAGCGCACGCGGTAGACGGGAACGAGTAAAAATAAATCGATACTAATCACGTACGCGTACACAAAACAATTGGGTTGGAAGAAAAAAAATATATATATACACCGAGGACAAGAAAAAGAAAAAAAAAAAAGGTGCGGCGGCCGTGACGTCGAATGACAAATCGGTGAGTACGAGAGGATCGATATCTCGGCCCGCGTAATCTCAGCGCGAGGTTCGAGGCTCGGCCCGCGTTCAGGTAGACGCCTACACGAATTCCAACGGCGGCACGAGTTCCCACGCAGTCGTATGTAGCAGGGTCGTCGAAGCTCCATAGTGAGTCACGGACACCTTACGAAACCTGGGGCGTGGCTTCTCGCTTCTCGATTGCTTCATCGGCCTTGGAATGCCGCAATCTGAATGGCCGAGCAGCGATAATGAGATGCAGCGCGCGACCAGACACGCCCCTCGTTTCTCAAGTTGTTCGAGTACTGTAAGTGGTGTGCACAGACGACCCGTTACTACCGACGCGTCCCAAACGCGCGCAGCTCGTGCGTGGAGCAATCGTACTGCACCGGTTAAATACCTTATCTGTCGCTGCATGGTCAAGGGCAGACCGACCTTTAACGAGGTCAGACTGCTCTCATACATCATTTAAAAGTCTGTCTGGAGGCTGTCGCTTTTCCCGATGTATTAACGGAGGGACCGCGGCCAAACAACGAACGTCTCCTTTGTCTTATCCTTTGCCTCGCAAGGAGCGTCACCGCGCGCAGCGTTAACTCGGACGTCAGGAAAGCGGGTTTGCGCCTTTTCGGACCCCGGACAAATGAACGTGGAGCGAGCAGCCACTCCTCCTGCTTAGTCTCGGACGACCCGGGCGCCGTTAGGAAGGATACCATCGACCGAATTGCGCTGCTGGGATACCGGCGGCGCAGCAGCGCGCCGGAGAAAATTGTCCGAACCCCGAGGTTTTGTTCTCGGACGGGAAGGAACGACTGACCTTTGGAGCCGAGCTTCGCGCCGAATCCAAAGGCGTTCGCAGCAAGGTATTGCTATATGCCGGGTCGCGTGCCTACACGGACGCATATTGCGTTCACTCAAAAACGAAAGCTACATTAAAGTGCCAGTCATTACGGATAATGACTGTGCCATGTGTCCAAAACCTAGAATTGACACTGAAAGACGCCAAATGTACGGGGGATAAGAATAATCCCTCCTCAAAATTTGCCCCCAAAATCGAAAAAAAGAAGAAAAAAACGGAAACAGGGCTTAGATTTTTTGAACGGTTATCCGGACACATTAGAGAGGGGGAGGAGAAAATTGATCTTGGTAACAAATCATTCTATTTCTTCTACTCTGAGAATGAAGCCACAGCTCGCTGGACAGGAACATGGATTATTCCCGTACGGCGGAATACGATCTGAAAAGGTGTGATACCGCATTCGTATATCTTTGACTTCAGCTGATGCGATGGGCGAACGCAGAGTATCCTAGGTTCCGTCGCTCAGTGTTAAATTGTATTTTAATGTGAGCATAAAAAAAGTTAGATTAAGCGAAAGAAAAAAGAAAAGGAGGCTGAGCGTATAAAAATACAAAAAAAAAGGCAGCGACCTTTACGTTTAAAGTTCTACGACGCGGAAAATATATTATACTGAATTAATGCGTTACGCGAAGAATAGTTTACCGCGGAAACTGAATGGTTGTTTGGGTCACGTGGTGTCAATTTTTCCCGCTAAATTTAGCCTGGAAACTGGATTGGTATCTAGGTCATCACAAGACATGAATTTTCCCGCTCAATTTAGCGGGTAACTGAATTTACGTGACGTCGATTCGACGTCGTGACGTCGAATTTACGTGACGTCGATGGTCTTGTTCAAACATGAGCCCCTTCCGTGTCTTTTCGTGTGTCCGTCGTGCAGTCTCCTACCACACCATCTCGCCCGCGTGCACTCCATAACACGAAAAAAGAAAAAAAAAAGAAAAAAGAAACCTACAATAACACGTTTTCAACACAAAAAAAAAAGCGCACGACTTATTTTAGCAGCGTTAAACTAACGTTCTCAAAGCGTTAATCCAAGCAGTCGCTGAGATGCACGGCTGTAGGGAGAAGACGGGAAAATATTATTCCTATCATCGGGTCGCCACCAAAAGGATAACATCCCGAGGACTTACAAAGTTTCCGATAACAAAGCTAATCAAAAGACTAATCAAACAACTCGGCAGGAAAAAAAAAAGAGATAGAGAGATAAATTGGGGCGAATTATGGGTCCAATTGGAGCCGCTGTTCAAACAAACAAGCTCTCAGCTGTGCGCTCAATTAGTCCGCGAAGGAGGACGGGACCTCGGAACCCGAGTTTGGCTTCACGGCACGTACGCGTGTACTGCGGGAAAACGGAGCTCAGATATCGCCGACGGCGGCAGTGGATGGACGTCACGTCATCTGTGTTTTCGGGGAATGGGATCATTTACAGGTTGGATACAATGACGAACAATGTTCCGAGCGACTCGATGAATTGTACCTCCAATCGCCTTGCACCCATATACGTTTACTCGGACAAAATAAAAATAGAAGCGCCATTTTCTTTCCGCTATGGTGCCTGGAACGACGTCTCCGACTGGTGTGTTTACCGCGTCCCAAAAAGTGGTCCACATTGCCGCTCTTAAACTGTCAGAGGCTACACGCTGCAGTGTCACAGCCTTTACTCTTTGTATTACGGCGAAAACGACTTTCCCACCTCGTCATTCGCCAAGGTTCCTCCACTGGATCTTTATATGTTTCGCTGTTTCTCTTATGGCCGGAGTATACCAAGGGGAACGATTAATTTTAAAAGGGGACATATGTATAAGTGCACGCAGATATGAAGTAATAATTGACATCAAGTTACAGTTAACCATATACGCTATCGCCTGCCGCAAGTATAAAAACCACCGCAAGACAAGAAATTTCAGCAGCCAAACAAAGATTTAAACAACCATTTCAGCCGTTTTCTTTGGTGTTACGAACTTATTCCGTGTCGCGAACACAACTGGCTACGAACGCGAGTTTAGCGACGAACCAGCAGCGTCTATTTCTACTGCGCAAGCGCTCGCGAGAAAGGGCACAAACAACTGCAACAACAAGAATTACTTTCACGAAGTAGTTTCACGTATAAGCGCCGAAAGAAGCACGCTCAGGAAACACTTCAGTTTCTGTGTTGGAATCCTTACAGTGAAACGTTTCTACCACTCAAGCGGAGCTACTTTCACGAACCGCTGTCACGTATTAGCGCCAAAAGAAGCTCACTCACTAAACAGTTCAGGTTCTGGGTGCAAATCCATATATAGTGGAACGATTCTACCACGCAAAAAGAGCTACTTTCACGAACTACTTTAACGTATTAGTGCCAAAAGAAGCACACTTATTAACACTCCAGGTTCTGGGTTCGACTCCTTACTGCGAAAAGATTCTACCACGCGAGCGGTCGCGAGAAAAGCAAACGCGACCGTGACAACACGAGCTTATCGTCTACAGCTGGTTTCACATATCGGCACCAAAAGTCGAGCACTCACGAAACACTGCCTGTTCTGGGTTCGAATCCATATATACCATGAAACGTTTCTACCACGCAAGAGCTTGCGAGAAAAAGCGCAAACGACCGTGACAACAAAAGCTTATCGTTCAAGAACTAGTTTCACGTATTAGCATCCAAATGAGGCACACTCACGAAACACTCCAGGTTCGTGCGGTTCGAATCCTTACCGTGCAAAGAGTAAGTCGAGGACAGACCGCAGGGACGGCGTCAAGATTTCAAGCGACGCGCAAACCTGTATACAAGCCACTAAGCATTCCTTAAGATCAACCGCGCATATATAGCCCCCCTTAAGATCTCGAAATCGAATTTGATTGGCCAGGTTTCCCGAGTCCTATGAACCATGAACGTAAAAAAAGAAGAGAAAAACAAAAAAAGACCACCAATGAGGTTCGTCATTTCGTGGTCGCGGCGGCGTTCCCCTGGATAGAGTTACAAAACATCGCAGCGGCGGCAGGACGCTAAGTTTTTTTTTTATTGCTGGAGTTCTTAAGCGAAGTTAACCTTTTTATCTGTCATCAAGGTACTTAATTATCTGGGTTTTTCTTTGTGCTTTTTTTTAAGTTGTTTCCGCGGCGCAAAAACGAAGCGGGCACGAGGCGCCAAGTCGTAGCGCATTGCAACGTATACCTCGCACGACATACTTCGTGGTCCCTCGGTGTGGCAAGCGTCGGCGATCCAACCGAGATCGCCTATCGCCTCAAATCAGCTCATCATAAACTAGCCGAGCCTTCCGAGCTAAGCCCACCTGAAAGATGACGATCTGACCACGGACGACCGTGATATATGATCGCGGTTCTGCTCTGCGACAGAACGGCGGTTTGCTGTCAACACGGTAATGCCCCCGGCACTCGGTTTAACACCAAGTACTCTATACAGGCCTCGTAAAAAAAAGAAATGCGTTGCGCTAGTGGCTAGTTAACTTTCGAGAGCCTTTAAAATAACCGCTCCGCGTCGCTAAAGGCCCCGGAATTTCCTCAGCCGCGTTTATGACCGGGCAGAGTCGGGTATTTCGTGAACGACAGTTGCATTAGCAAAGCGCGATCCCGGGGGAGTCTAAACAGAGCTTTGGTTGCGCAGAGGAGCAGCACGTGACAGCCGCTCAGTGTTGACAACCCCGTTCGGCACGTACTATACTGCGTTAAGGACTGCAGCGAGGTTTACGAAACGGGCAAGAAAAATGGGTTACAAGCTTGCGTCGTTACGCGGCGTTTCCGGTGAGAACAAAATCTTCGCACTTTGTTATTACACACTGGAGGCCCATATACCGGAGGCATCGCATTCACAGCAGCTGAGTTTTGGATTGTTTGCGTTTGTAGGCACATGAGATTGCGCTGAACATCATAAGCCACGTTCGGCGTTTTTTAAACTGTCGGCAAATGCGTACCGCACTATGAGAGCCTAAAGTCAATACATGTCAGTAAATGCGAAAAAAAAGAAGAAATGACACACGCGCATGCTCGCATTTACAGAAGAATGTACACCGACCGCCAGATTGTAAATGCAATATTCACGCGCACGCACATACTACACGAACGACACACACACACACACACACACCTATAGTGGCCCGCGCAGACAGACATGAACAAATGAACGCACATGTACGCGCACACACACACGCACAGCACACACACACACAACATACAGGCACACACGGTAAATGCACGCACGCACACACAGGTTCCACAACGCGGAGGAGGCACGGTATTCGGTCGCGCACACACACTCACTTGGACGCCATGATATCACCTTGCTCGCCCATTTGTAAAGGGTCGGCCACGATTTTGAGTTCCCAATGCGACCGCGATACGTCAAACTGCGAAAAAACCCATTTTTGGCGGACGCGAAATGATTTACCGAAAAGGACCTTTCTGTCTCCTATCTCAGCAATAACAAGCGCCCCCCCCCCCCCCCTAAAAAAAAAAATATTAACAAAAACGAACAAAAACGACAAAGGAAAAAGACCGCAGCGTTGCTTTAAATATTAATAACATTGGAAAAAAAAGAGGCTGCAAACAAACGCCGCGTCTTCTTAGAACACCATTTTGAGGACGCGTACGTTTTAGAGCTGAGTGATCAATGGAGGACATCTTTTGAGAGCGTATCAAGCACGCCCGCATAGCTCGCTGACAGAGTGGGCTTTACAGGTACAGCCTCAGACATGCGATCGGTATATGGGAGACGAAAACCGATGTATGCAGGAGAACGTTTCAGCCAGAGGACAGCGTAAGCCGCTGTAAAAATAGAGAACGTATACACTGCGAGGACGCTCCAACTTCAAACGCTTGCCGACGGGAACATAAGGCAAGTGGATCGTTATTTCGTCTTTCGCTTACGCGAACGAACCTTTTTTATTATTATTATCATTTTCGCACGTGGGTGGATAAAGAGATTTTTTTTTTTTGAAGGCACGGGATTGTAAGAGAAATACAAACGAGCTTTGGCGCTATCGAAGAAATCACAACTACTCATTTCATTGCCCGAATATAAATCGCTCATTTTATAACATCGACGGGAAAGTAACGAAGGGAGTGTAGTAATAAATTACTTTGTTTCCGCGGAGCGCCGTATCTTTTGGGACAGGCAAAAGAAAAGACCTTGCCACTCTTTTTTTTTTTTTTTTACTGGCGGGACCGTTATAGTTATTACGTTACGGCAAGTGGAACAGCGTTTCCATTTTAACCGAATTTTCTGGAAATTCTCGGACAGACTTCCTCCTGGAGCCTTAAACTCTAGTCAAACACAAAGATGGAGCCGAAAGTTCGAGAGCGCGCCGATTGGACGTCGGCGAAAAAAAACGCGAAGTCATCGTCGAGATAGGCCAATCGGTGCATGCGCTCCGTCAATTTCGGCCACAACTTTGTGTTTTACGATTTTAGAGGCCCTGGGTTACGGAGGATTTCAAAGACAGGCATTCCCCCAATATGTCACGCAAAACTTGACCCGTGTTTGTTTTTTCTTCTTTTACTTCTAGTCTTCGTGTATCCAGATATTATTGTATTGGACAACAACTTCCCTCGACGTATATGCCCGAATGTAATGTTAACCGCAGGGAGCGTGCAATACCTAAAGGGGGGCAGGCCGATCCAACTGACGTGAACGCCCAATGACTCAGTTGGGAGACGCCCTGACGACGGTTTGTACTCGACGGTTTGTACGCGTTCTAGACAAACTACGGCCCTTCCATGCTCTCGTTGATTTTCGCCCCTGCGATGTAGCACGCGACACCGCCTAACGGCTTTCACTTCCAGCATAGCCGCGTCTGTCAGAGACACGCGGAGAACCGGGAGTCCAACTCATTCCCACTGCCTATAATTGACGTACTAAAGTCCAACTAATTTCCAACCCCTAACCGAATGTTGACGTAGGCAAGTGCAACTTATTTTCAACTCCTAACTGCGTCGGCTTTAAAGCAGAGCACCACAGGGCGCTAGTGCTCTGTGGTGTTCGCCGTCTTTTTGGCGCTTTTGGACGCGTTTGAGGCGCCATGGCGCGATCGCCTCAATCGGCTCGTATGGGCCTTCGCACCAGTCCGTCTCGAGGAGGAATCGTTCAGAAAAGGCCGTCTCCGTCATCGATCGTGACGTCTCTTTCCGGGCCGATGTGAAACGCGAGCGTCCGTGTTTCGAGGCACACATTCCCTCGCTTATCCGAGAAACCCCGTCGAGATTCTCACACCTCGTCTATTTGCGCACAAAGCGGACAAAGATAACGTCATCCAAGAAGAGAGCGGTGACGCAGTCATCGAAACACGTGCGTTGGCTCGATCACGTCCGCCTTTCGGCCGCGTGTGTACTTCGTTTCACCGTAAAAGACTATCGTTCACACGCTCCCGACTGCTTACGACCGCGCAACTTAAAACCCCTTGTGATCTCTTACGAAGACAGGACACACTGGTGCCGTCTATGGCGTGGCACTCGGCATTTCCGTACATTTCCCTTTTCTCGCATCGTTACTTCTTTTTTTTGGCTCGAAAAACTTTTTAACGATTGTTATAAACGACCGTTGCTCATAGGTAGCACGTACTTTTGATCGCGCGAATACTGCGAAACCTACGCTCCAGTGAAATGCAGTTTCAGGGCCACCTCATAGACGGCGCTAGCGTGCCAGTGTCTTTGCTCTCTCGTCGAATAAGAGATCGCAAGACGTCGGTCCTAAGCAAACGCGAGTGTGCGTGGACGGGCCATAACTTGTTTAAAGAGCAAACGCTATTGGCCCCCTCGAGCCAATCAGAGCGACGAATGCGAAGCACGTGACCACCCGTCACTCAAAATTCGCACAAAGGTTGCTCTCCTCTCTCTCTCTCCAACCCGTGGCTTCGACAGAACCGCGCGCAACTATAGTGACATAGAGTATAGTCACGTATTTCCCTCTGACAAGCTCATTGGCTCACTACAACCGTCTATAGCCTCCGCCGCATGTTAAGTTACGCTGAAACGAGGTATAGCTGGAGTGCGCGCTTAAAAGCACGCTTCAAAGGCTCGGGTAAAGTGCGGTACGCCGAACACGGTAACGGTTTGCTAAAAAAAGTCCCCGGTATTTCACGAAAATTTCCTGTCCCGTCGTATTTGTGTCTTCGTTGTCCTTGTTTTGTTCGCGCGTTTCAACGCCCGTCACGTCGTCTTTGTGTCTTCGTTCTCCTCGACTTTTAAAAGCACCTGTCGGGTCCTCTTTGTGTCTTCATTGTACTCGTCTCGTTCGCGCTTTTTAGTTTTTTTTTTTAAATTAGTATAACGGAACATATAGTTATACTATAACTATATGTTCCGTTCGGAAGCTGACAGCGTGGTGGAAGCTACGTTCTCGCCAGTCCAATCAACCGCCTCGCTCTGATCACCTGACCCCACTCTGCGCGATGACGTGGTGAAAGATAGGCGGGCTCAACGAGCGCGTAGCTTTCACCGCACTGTCAGTTTAGATTAGTGAGAGCGCGGTAGCAGCTACGTTCTGGGCGGTCCAATCCGCAACCCTGCATCACACCACGTGACCGCTCTTTTTTTTTTTTAATCATTCACTACTCATATAGTTGGATAGGGCGATCAACGAGGCGACTAGAGCGGCCATTGGTTGGTTCAAAAAGCGACATATAGCTTCCACCACGCTGTGGGCTCGGGGTTCAAAACGGTGACACGAGGATGTCGTCCGCCCTTTCGCTGTTCCGAGAACCCTTTGCGCAACGTACTTCAACCGAGACGTTTGTCGAGTTATCCGTCTGTTGGCTGTGTCCACATTGATGACATTTGACGTATGCTTGAGTGTCTCGCTCAGACGTCGGCAAATGCACCTTTTTTTCTTTTTCTTTATTTCTTTTTCTCTCGAAATCGATAGAAGCAACTGGTGTCAGCGTTTCTGGCAACTTAATATAGCTGTTTTTTTGTGTGTTGTGTGTGTGTGTGTGTGTGTGTGTGTGTGTGTGTGTGTGTGTGTGTGTGTGTGTGTGTGTGTGTGTGTTTTCTTTTGAGGGGGGGGGCGGGCGGGGGCGAAAGATTACTGCGGCGTAACGTGCGTATCATCGGTAAGAAAGAAGTTGTAATGAGCTTGATCACTGAAATATTGTATTTTATATTTATTTATTTTTGTTCATTGGGGTGGACGAGTTATTAGTCTGGTTCGCAAGCTTCACCAGAAACAGATTTTAATGTTAAGTGACTAACTCAGACAGATTCATTGAGTAAGGTTGTTTGCAGGCACATACATTTTATTATTGTTTTTTTTTTTGGGGGGGGGGGGATTTTGAGAGCAAAATAAGCGGAATTCATTGCTCTCGAGAGAATAATAAAATCGAGAAACATTTTGTTGTCAGTCGAACGGAGCTAAATATAACCGACTCACAGAAGCTCAGTTGATGTACAAACTATGTGCTCGAGGTAACTGTATGCCACCTGAGACAATACACACCGGGAAAACATGCGCATTTGGGTAATAGATTTCGCCTCCTGGTAGAAACTATTAGTCCGGTTTTCCTTGTAATTGTGTGGAACCCCCGGGAATCTGTCGGAATCTGTTATTTCGACACGGTCTGTAAAGGAAACAGGCAATGAACTGCAACGGCCGTTGCGCTTTCTCGTGCAAACCGGTGGCGGCTGAACATGCAGGTAGAGTCGGAGGCACCATATCGAAGCGTGATACGTGGCCTTCAGATTCCCTCAATGACACAGACCGAAATCACACGGAGATTGATGTACGCGGTGCACACCACCTTTTCATGCTTACAATAATAAAAAAATCACGTTTTAAAAATTGCGGTGGCTTAGCTCGGCTATGCCAGGATATACGTAGCGTGAGCTTGTGCGCACAAAATGAGAGTCGCTATCAAGCGGCTCCGGTGCAGCGTCAGACTTGGCTACTGCGCAACGGAGTCGCACAGCTGGGCACGCGGCGGCGCCAGTGCGTCTGCCGCGGCTATGATGTGACTCCTCTGGAATGCGCAGACCGGCGAGGCGGGCGAGGCGGTCACGGCGGCGGCGGAGCGCGCGGCGGCGGAGCGCGCGGCGGCGGCTTCGCGTGGCTCTCATAATGAGCCGTGCTCATTATGCGAGCCGTGCTCATTATGCAAACGCGCGGCGGCGGCGGAGGAGCCACCGCCGCCGCGCGTGGCTCGCGCGTGGCTTTCATAATGAGCACGGCTCATTATGAGAGCCACGCGAAACTGCTCAACCTCGGCCAGTTAATAGGTTAGTTGCTGGCCCTATTAAGAATCTACAAAATAGATTTTTAATAGGGCCAGCAAACCCCGAGATCGCGTGCTTCCATCTGTCGCGGCTCGATAGCTATATTTAGCGGGAAAACGTATAAACATACATTTCACATCTCCACGTTTCCAGTAAACAAAAGCAATCTAAAATTGAAAACACATAAGTGTGCCTAAAGCGCACGCGCAAAAAGCTAGGCGAAAAGCACGTAGGAGATTCTTTAAAGGTTTCCCAACCCACTATACACCAGTCACATAGCGCTCTGACGAAGTTACGGAATGTCAAAAATGTACTCCCTGTCAATTACAACCGCGCTGGGAACATGACAACGACAAAGGATGCGTCAGGAGTGGCGCCTGTCGGTTTTTGTCAGCGTCAGTGCGCACTCAAAAAAGATCAGCTTAGTGCGCAGGCCTACCTGTCACATCACTAGACGCTCACCAAAAGAGCAAAACTGTTAGGCCGAATCCAAAGTATGCAGTAACAAAATAAATTCAATTACAAAAAAAAATTCAACGATATAAAATAGAAAGAAACAACTGAAGTACTATTACTGGGAGGGAATAGAAAAAAAAAGCTTTACAAAAATGCACAAACTCCAAAATCTAAAATAAAAACACACATTTAATGTGTATCATAAACCAACTACTAAAAAAAAGTTTGGGGGACAAAAACGTTTTATCAAAAAGCCAGCGAACGTTGTTCAGACAGATCAAGCGCCGCCCCCCCCCCCCTCTTTTTTTTAAAAAAACGACGTTGAAGTTGCAGTTTAGATGAAAGAAAGATGCGCCTGCTCAAATCCAATTCATCTCGCGAATACAAAAACACTCGAGAACATAAAAGAAAAAAAGTTTGTCTAAAGCGCTAACGTTCCACGGTCGAACCGAAATTGACTTAGGTTCTTTTTGCGGCCTCATATTTTCTGGTCTCATATTTTGCTGCAGATCGTCTAGCTGGCACACGCAATGTATGTACACACAGTCTGTCCAAAAGAACAAGTATTCCATAAAAAAAAAAAGGCAAGCAACCGGAGACACGAATTCAGCGAAAATCAGACGACGATGGAGATGTCGTGTATATGGAGAAAAAGGATATGCGGATATGGCGTACAGACGAGATCAATATATTCGGCGGAAACATTCCAATACAGTCGTCTAAAATATGAATGATATCCAGCGCGCATCTGCTGGGTGTTTACAGGGTCTCGCCAAACGAACTTTGCAGAAAAAAAAATCTATTATGTGTGGCCGAACGGTCAATCTCCGGCCAAACTCGTGGTGTTAGTGGTCCGGACCAGATGATGAAGTTTCGGATCTTTCCGTTACCCCATTCAAAAGTTATCAGCGGTTTTCGGAAGTTTTCACCGGCAAAATGGCAAACCAAGAAACTCACAAATATATAAAAAATTTCCTGTCGAAAACTTAAAAAAAAAAAAAAAATCGCTAACAATTTTAGAATAATACAACACCAAGCTCCGAAACCTGTGACTCAGCGTTCGGCGATGCCTTTTCTTTATAATAATAATAATAATAATAATAATAATAATAATAATAATAATAATAATAATAATAATAATAATAATAATAATAATAATAATAATAATAATAAAATAAATTGTTTTGGGGGACACACCGTACATTGTGTGCAACACCACACACATATAAAAAAACAAAAGGCAGCAACTTTTTTTTCTGAATTTCGAAATGCAGCACTTGAGGAGAGATCGTTTAAATTTGTTTGGAAGACATTAAACAATCGTTGCGGGGAGCAAAGAAGACATATTTTTGGATGATTTTCACCGCTAAATTTAGCGGGGAAATTGACTCGGTACATATAAGTCACACGACGTCACTCGCGTGACGTCAACTTTCTCGCCTAAGCCTAGCGGGGAAGCCGAATTGGTGTTTAGGTCTCGTGACATCAATTTCCTCGCTAAATTAAGCGTGAATTGACTGCGTTTGTGTGTATGCCTCAGTCAAATACTGCCAACCCGCAAGGGTTGGCAGTATTTGAAATAAATAATAAAAAAAAAATGTGTAGGAGTGACTTTAATTTCCTCGCTAGCGGGAAAGTCGCGGACGGAAGGACGGACCGAATTTTAATAACAAAACTCCACTAAAGAAGTATTTGTGTTTAGTGTTGAGCATTTCGCCATAAGTCACAGCCGGCGCTTCTAAAGCGGCGTTCACATATATGCGACCGAGTAAGACCGAGAGAGACAGACCGGTTTTAAGCCTCTTGCGACGCCTTAGGACCGGATGCGCTGCAGCAGAGCTGGTCCTAAGACATCGCAAGAGGCTTAAACCGGTCTGTCTCGGTCCTACTCGGTCGCAAGGTGTGAACAGGCCTTTGAGTGTCGGTGGCCGGAGAGGATAAGCTCAGGTGTGGAACGTCCCGCAGGTTACCCCTTTACCACTGGCGTCGGCATACATCGCCGTTCTTCGTTGTGCTTGCCAATTATGCATCGCTCAGATTAAGTTATCCCGTCTGAGCGATAAAGACGCTAGGCAAAAAGTCTCCAACGAAGATAACTTATTTCTTAACTCCACCAAATGTAGCGAACGTGACATCCCAGTCGCACTTCGTCTTCTATTCCAAAAGTGTAATTAAAAAAAAAAAGAGAATTATTTTTTATTGCACACGTTTGCTAACGTGTGCGATAAATAAGTCGAAATTAGCACAAAATTCGGCCCACAAAAATAACTCGACAAACTGAAGAAAAACAAAAAGACAGTCCCATTGTCGGTATAACTGTGTGTTCCGACGAAATCAAAATTGCGATTAACACGCGCTCTACAGTTCGCAATGGAAGCAATCAATCATCTTCTCGAAAACCGCTAGATCACATCACTCGTCGCGTTTCTGTGCGTGTGCTGCCGCCAACTGATCCAATCAAGCGCATCGTGACATCGCGTTTTTTTTTCGTAGTTTGCTGCATTTCTGTTGCAGCCACCGTTTTGGCCCAAACAAGTAGAACGACTCTCGTTTCCCGAAAATAGCGCGAAACGAATTCTGGCACGTTTCGACGTTTCGTACGATTTTCGGTCGGGGTTTCCGCACGCGTCTTCCGATCTTTGTTCTCGGCTCTGGGGGGGCTAACCCCATGACTCCGCACGACCCGCTCGATTCGACGAACGACCCAGATATTACGGTTCGGAGCGATATCGATTGTTTCCCCAATGACGTCACAGCGTGTGCCCCAACGGCTCAGGTGGGTGTTGAAAAAAAGTGGCCCATTATGACGTAAGAAGTTCTCCCCGTAACGTCATCGCTGACACAGCCGGCACAGAGAGCAGCGACACGCCCCGTTGGTGCGGCGTCTATTTCAAGCAGCCGGAAGTCGACCACGGCCTATAAATAGAATTCGGGGCGGGAAAAAGCAAAGAGGTTAAAGACGAGCCGAAGCGGATGCCACGCAAGAATGACATCGGTCACGGCATGAGAATATGACATCTGATTAAACCTAAAAAAGAAAAAAAAGAAACACTGCTGACGAAGATAACCTCACGACCCACTTCAGCGCACTGCGACCACGGCGAACGTGGGAATAAAAATGAAGGTTAACGGACGTCGAGTTTTGATATCGTGATAAGAAGAACAAGGCGGTCGCTGTACCGCGGCTCTTGTCCGGGATCAAAGCAGGAAAAGGAGTACACTACGCACCAGAACCGGCCGCAAAGAACTGGAAGACACTAAAGAACGAAACATGAGAGAAATGAAAGAAAGAAAGAAAGAAGGTATGTAGGCGGCGCCCTCACGAATCCGCGGGCATTTCCCAAAACTCTCCTCTTCTTTTTTTGTTTGTATTTCTTTCAAAAGAACTTGCTTGTGTGTCACCCGTGCCCACGACTTACGACTCATTTCCCAGTTTTTCGGCGAATTCACCTACATGTTTCCCTCCCACAAGAAGGGAATCGAGGGTAAGCCGTAGAGAACGAGCTATAGAACAACCGGATTCTTTATTTATTAATATTTGTTGCTTCTACCGGAAAATGCACTAAAGAAAGGAGAGGCGATTCTTCGTGCGACCGCCAGGATTTCCGAGTGGCGCTGCCTACAAAATAGTTTTCCCACAGCCTGACGCTCTTGCTCCCTCTTTTACCGCGACCTGGCGTGGGCTTTGCTTACGACCGAGTGCTTGCGATCTTTTACGACAACAGAGCACGCTGGCGCCATCTATGACGTGGGGCCCGGAACCGCATTTCACTAGAGCCAAGGTTTTGCGGCATTTCCGAGATGAAATGTACGCACTATCCATAGAAATTGTAGTTTATATAACACTGACAATTTTTTAAGCCAATAAAAAAATAATCATGCGCAAAAAAAAAAAAGAAGAAATATGTGGAATTGCCAAGTGTTCCACTGCTACCGGACAGATGTCGCCAGCGTGTTCTTTGGCCGTAAGAGGTCGCGAGAGGTTTTAACGCGCTCGGTCGTAGACAGTCGCAGATGCGTGAACCAGCCCTAAGAAGCGCGAGCTTCGACCTGCGTTTCTTTTGAAAACACTCGTTTCGCGTAGTGAGAAGAACGTCATTCACATCACGTCAATTGACGTCATGTGACGTCACGTGACGCGATGCGACATAATGACTCGAAAGCCACGTGGCGGTTGTGCTGACAAACCCTGCCACGGGAACATGCGCGGACGCACGGACGGACGGAGAAATTTCTGGCAGCACGGGTTTCTTACATGTATGTACACGTTACCGAAATAAAGTAACCAAATACCTTTACTCGCTACTCGCTCGAAGAAAAGACCAAATACGTAACTCATTACTCGTATCCAATAGGAACGGGTTACTTCAGCTCGAAAGGAATGCGTTTTTTTCCTTCGCGTTACTCCGAATGTGTCATTTTTATGAAGCCGTAACCGCTTCCAACATTTGTCGTCGTTAATAATTCTTCGCTTTCTAACGCGTTCATTCGGGGATAACTTTGGCTATGCTGACATTCTCTGTGTCATAGCCTCCTATATACTGACAAAGCCTGGCAGATCGCCACGAGAAGCGGCCGTCGAAATGGAAAAGGTGGAGCGGCAGACAACGGATGAGAGGAGAGCCACGTGACTGGCGCCCCGCTGCGGCGAGACGCCGAAACACACTTCTCCCAGAGCGAACAGGTGTGTTTCGGGTCCTCGCCACTGCAAAGCCGTGCGCTGACGTCCAGGTTCCCCGAGAAATGGCTCTTTGATGCTCTGTGCTACCAGATCCTCGCGCTCCAAATCTGCGACCGGGCACTCTATGGCTCCGTCGTCGAAGTGCCAGGCTTTGTGAGTACATAGAGGAGGCTATGTCTGTGCACATCTTTTTATGGTCTATCTGGCGTTTTACCGTCGTTCGAATTACGGGCGAGAGCTGGGGTGAGGACTAGGTTGGGTCGTTCCGTCGTAGACGTACACCACCAGAAGGAACTTAATACCGTTAACCGTTACTTCGTTACAAAGTAACGAAAATGCGTCACCCGTTTCTTTTCTATAGAATTAAGTGGGTCGAGAGTTGGTTACGTAAAAAAAGTAAGTAGGTTCGCGTTACCTGTAACACGTTACGTACCAGTCTGGTTTCTTATCATGCATTGCAGGCATGAAAATAGAGGTAACGGACCCGGGATCACGAATCTGTTAATCCGATTAACGAACAGAGTCAGTCTCTTAAGCCCCAGAGCACGCGCGTACAGCTCCGCCGACAAGGACCTTTGGGAAATCCGGAGCGGAACTTTCTCAAGGGTTCATTAGCACGTCGATAGAGTTTTGAGCCTCGCAAAATCGATGAAACCCGAAGTCCACGACGACGGGGGGGCTATATTTAGAATCTTCCCCGCTGAACATCGCCACTCGACGAAAACCAACTCACTGAACGCACACAAGATAAGAGGGACCTTGTCGGAGATATGTTAGGAAGTTTTAGTACCAAAATGGTGAGTTGGGCTAGTTCGTTCATTACGCATAATTTAAGCGCAAAAAAAAAAAAAAAAGGCAGAACGAAGGACGTCGACAATACAAGGCGCTGTATCGTTTTCCCTATCCGCTCCGCTCCGAGCCTGCTCAAGTGCGCACGCTCAGCCGGCTATACGCTCACACTCGGAACGGCCACGCATGCGCAGTGGCGATTGTGCCGCTTCGGGGAGCCGAGCGAGTGCACGAAAACAGTCTACTAAAACTCGCCAGTGCTCGTTTCGTTAGAACGTGCAGGGACGAGACCCGGGAAGCTGCGCTGCTCAGCTCGTCTGTTCAAAGCCAGCGAGAGCTGGTTGAGAGCGCGAAAATGGCGGCGGAAATGTCTCTTTCTCTTTCCAATCAAGCTGTTTCCTCCTCGTCCTGCCCACCTTGACACCGAGTTGTGTGTGCCGCAAAACAACACTGCTTCAAAGACGCCGGGTATGTCCACCTCGACGCGCGCATGGCGCGACGAAAACGTCCGGCTTTTGCGATGTCCAGCGGAGGGAGGGAGGGACGATCCCGGTTCGGCGGGGGATATGAGTCTGTTTTACAGCGCCAGCTGTCAGCGCCCTTTCGCGTCAGATTAACGCTCACGTACGAAGACGCAGAACCCCACTCTACGGTAGAGGCACTGCTCTCCCTCACACGCGGCAAGGCTATCTCTGCTCCGGCTCTCCCCTCCATTCGCACCCCTCGTACTAAAAAACACACAAACACAGTACAAACGCTTACTAGCCAAGAAGCAAAAAAGTCTGTTTGTGTGTGTGCTTTTTTAACACATGCAACATCTTGAACAATCGTTCCAGCAAAGCACACTTCTCCTCCTACACGTCTACTACGTCAATTCCACTGAAAGCAAATATTCCATTCCGAACATTGTTACAGCATACTAGCGGAAGGCGAACCTCCTTCAACGCGCCTTTCCACAACGCAGCCGCATACCGCTGTCAATCGCAGCACACTTTCTGGGGTCGTTTCTAATTTTCAAAGGACAGCTTGTCGTTACACCCGTTGGTGTCAAGTGTGGAGATGGATAAACTAGGGGTCTCAAAAGTGGAGACCACTAAATAGACCCTCGACGAAATTCAGCCTGGCAACTTTAATCGCCATCATCATATCAGTGTATGCATCTGCGCCAAACTAATGACGGTCTTCTTGAGGTTCATCAAGGAAGAAGTTGAAGATACTAACGAGCGAAGGATATATGAAGCCTGTATACGTTCGAGAGGTTAATACAACACGAAGCACGAATTGAAAATAATCGGCTACGTAAGCATTTATTTCGGAGTGTGGTCCAATCAATCTCTTGGTAGAAGTTTGGCTCCTAAAGCATTTTTATGGCGGAAATTTAATCCAGGGCCTAATGGGTCGCCGCTTAATATGGTCAGATCTTATGTTCACACCATTAAAATTGAAAAAAAAAACAAGAAAAACTAAGAAAGAACTAGGAGGTGATTGAATAACAAACGCATCTATAGACCATTGACGCGCGAAAGTGACGGTGCCTGATGAAGTACAGTTTCATGACCGCCGTTATAGTTTGTCGCAAATGAAACTGCTTTTTGAGACACCAGATGGCACTGAATTTTGAAAAGAGTCTACTCTCGAGACCGGTTATAACGAAGTCAACTGGAATCGGAAATCACTTCGCTATATCCGCTATTTCGTTATAACCGACTTCGGTTATAACGAAGTGCAAAAGGGACTGGGAAATAGTGATCGCTTCGCTGTAGCCGCTATTTCGTTATAACCGACTTCGGTTATAACGAAGTGCAAAGGGAATGGGAAATCGTGATCGCTTCACTGTAGCCGCTATTTCGTTATAGCCGACTTCGGTTATTACGACGTTTAAAAGGGAATGGGAAATCACTTCGCTATATCCGCTATTTCGTTATAACCGACTTCGGTCTTAACTTATAACAAACTGCAAAAGGAAATGGGAAATCGTGATCGCTTCGCTGCAGCCGCTATTTCGTTATAACCGACTTCGTTATAACCGGTCTCGACAGTACTGGACTGCGAGCGCTGACACCCCCCCCCCCCCCCCCCCCGCACATCGTCGTTTGCACCGACAAAGCCAATCTGCGCCCCGCGTTGAATTTGGAGCACCTCGACCGGGGCTCTGACCCGGCGCCCGGAGATCCGTAGATCCCGCACTGTCTCGGAGCCAGCGAGACTTCGGAAAACAAAAAAAGGGAGAGAGAAAATACGCGGGTCGTCGCGAACTCCGCGTACCCTCTTTGATCTCGGTCGGCACACATATTAAATTACGACTCGAGCGTGGAAAACAAAACAAAACAACTGAGGCCCCGCAGGACCGAGAATAAAAAACAAGAACAACGAATATGTATTTCCTTCCTAAATTTTTACCGAAGGAAAAACAGAAATATTTGCGATGCATCTCGACTCAGCTCCTTCGTTACTAATTCCACTTTGCGTTCCATATTCACAACCACATATCTGTTTTTTTTTTTTTTTTTTAGCACAACATTTTGTTTTTTTAGGGAGTACACAACGGGAAAGAGGAAGCACAACCGCCAGAGAAAAGAGAGAGGAAGATGGCAGTGAAAAGGGCGGGGCAAATGGGACGATACTTCAAACGAGATTTTTAAGATGAAATGATCAAAGAAATTTCAAACTCATTTGAAAGGAGGACACACACACACACACACAAACACACCAAAGAAAAGTAAGAAAAAAATGTTGGATCCGATCTTTCGGGGTTTAGCTCATTTCTGCGTTGAGGGTTCCGCAATAAAGTTCATAATTTTTGCTTTTT